>CAUYRT010009626.1:0-16639 GCA_963574885.1 Lepilemur ruficaudatus | reverse complement strand
TATATATTTTTTTAGTTATCCAGCTAATTTCTATTTTTTTTAGTAGAAACGGGGTCTCACTCTTGCTCAGGCTGGTCTTGAACTCCTGAACTCAAACTATCCTCTCACCTCGGCCTCCCAGAGTGCTAGGATGACAGACGTTAGCCACCGCAGGCAGCCAGGTCCCTTTCTGTTCCCTCACGAACAAGCGCGGAAAGCAAGTCAGCCCCGAGTTCAAACCAGCAGACTCAGAGGGAGAGACCCACCTGCAAGCGCTTCACCTTCTCGCTGTCTCCGTGGGTTCTTTCTGAGCGAAGGACACCGAGCCCCGTTGCATCCGCTGGAGTCGCACCTGCTTTGCAGGAGAGAGGAAGTTATCACCTGCTGGTGTCTGCAGTCCTCAGCTGTGGGAGGGTCTGACGCAGAGTTTGCCACAAAAAATAACCACCCCATTATATGCAGCGTGAGGTTCCCGATGGCCCCGAATCTGGTGTCACTGACAGTGCCCTGGCAGCGTGACCGTGCGTGATCCAGGACTTTCCGGCTGGTTCCCGCGGACCGTCGCCGCACGGCGCGTGCAGCCCTGGTGTGTGCTGCCGCCGTGCGGGGGCCGGACGGGGAGAGGCGACGTCCACACCTGCCGCTGCCGAGAGTGGACAGGTCAGACAAGTGACCGCCGTGGAGTCACTGTGGGGGGAGGTGGAAGGGACATAAATTCAGAGCCCGTGAAGCTGGTGACAGCAGCGTGTGCCCACTGGATCCCCAGAGCTCTGACACCTCTGTGACCCCGGGCACTGCAGCGGTGACATGCAGAGCAGAGCTGTGGTTCACCGAGCAGGTGAGGTAAGAGACTGACGCGGTCTCAACACGTTCCTCTTACGAAGGAAGCGCAGTCTTGGCTCCCCTGAGCCGCCCGGTGCGCGGCAGGCGGCCAGGGCATCTCGGGCCCCACAGCCCCCATCCCCGCTGTCACCCCCGTGGCCAGGCGGGGCCCCCGCGACCGTGGACGAGCTCACAGACTTCCGCGTTGGGGTCGTCTCCTTCCGTGAACCGCGCGGCTCTCACGCCCTGTCGGCTGCTGCCCATCACCCCGGCAGAAAATAACTCTTCAGAACCACCCCCTGCCTTACCTGCGTGGCGACTGCTAGCAACAGACGTTCCCAGTAACCTGCTCAAGCTTCCGAGCGACGTCCAGACAGTTCAAACAGCGCCTCAGCCCCGCCAGCCCCGCCCGGAGCCGGGTGTTCCCTGGGAACGTCCCCGCCCAGCCCTGCGCAGCGCGCACAGCCTGGGAGGCTCGGTGGAATCTCACAGGCTCGCCGCCCCCGCGGGGTGGGAAACCGCAGGCTCAGGCTCACCTGTGGGCTCTGCGTCCTGATGACCGCAGGTGCGGGCCCTCACCCTGCCGGAGGCCACAACGGCTCCTCCTTTTTACTTACCTAGTGTCCAAGGAGCCGATTTTCCCTCCGGCAGAGCGGTTTCCATTTGCTCTGCGCCCTGGGAAAGTTGGCTGTGACGCTGGAAGACCCTTTTCTGCTCAAGACTGAAACTTACCGTGTACGCTAAGACAGAAAACGTGCCGGAGCACAAATCATGCTGCTTAACTTATAAAGCAATAAAGTACCAATGCTAACAATTTTGTCAACTTGGAAGCTGGAACATTTAATCCACGTAACTACAACTATTTCCTCAACTACCGAAAGCAGGAAACAGCACAACTAAACTGTCGGTGGCAGAATTGGTTTGGATATTTCAGGCAAAACAAGGGTGTGTTTTTAAGCAAAAAGTCTAACAGACGCTGCTGAAATCCAAAATGATCACAAGAAAATCAACTTTAGCAGAACCTGCGACCTGTAATTAAGAGGGGGCTCAGCTTAGCTAGCCGAGGCCGGCGGTGCGTCTGCTCCGCGCTGGGCTTTGCGACGGGGTCTCGGTCTCCAGGGGGCCCTGGGCCTCTCCAGCTGCTCTTCCCACCCCGGGGGGCTCCTTCCAGCCGGCAGCCCCGCGTCTGTGCACAGCTCCTCTCTCCCCACCCCTGCTGCTCAAGCTCGGCCCTCCCGCGATCCCAGCCTTCGCGCGCACACTCCCTCCCTGTCCTGCTGCTTTGCCCTCGGCCTGTGCGGGTCTTGGCGCCTGCGGAAGCCCCAGCCCCGGCGAGGTCCCCCCAGCCCTCGACCCTCCACAAGGACCCCCAGGTTCGGAGGAGACTTCCCAGGCTGGCAGCCTGGCTCCTAGCACCTGCTCTACCACGGGCTCACCCTGTCCTCACTGCTGCGTTGGGAGCGGGGACCCGGAATTTGAACGGTGAATTCACGCACCGTCGTGATTATTTTTCATAGCCTTGCACCTCCTCGTTTAAACCACTTACCCCTCCAAAAAACCCTGAGTAAAAGTGGGGGCACCCTCGGTGCACTGAGACTTCAGCACCTTCTGTGCCGCGGGCTGCACGACACGGTCTCTCGGGAGACGGAGCCGCACCCGCGAGCTCATTCATACCTGTCACATATTTTGGGGTGTCGCTGTGCCCCCCGGGGGCAGGAGCAGGGACTCTGCAGGTCACTCGGGGGGTGCCGCCCCGTGCACCCCAGAGGCCACGCCTGCCGCCAGGACCCCGCAGGCCGCCCTGCCCGGCCTGGTGACTCAGGGACTGTGGGAGACTCGGTTGTGCAATCCACCCCGCGCCGTGACCTCCGCACGCAGGAAACGCGATCACATCCCTCCTGGGTGACTCACTCTCAGGCTTTCATCTGCTTGACAGGCAGGGTCTTGTCTGTAGCGGCCTCGAAATATTCTTTCCATGTCATCATAGTTTAATATTTTATAGGCTTGTGTTCTCCAGCAGATAATTGGAACCATCCGCAGCCCCTCGGGGCCGGGGGCCCATTGAGAAAAGCCCGGTGAGGTGCGCGGGCGTCCGTGTGGCGGTCGGGTGTGCGCGGTCCCCTAACGGTGCTCGCCTGACGTCCCCGTGCCTGACATCTGAGCTTTCAAAGGGGGGCTTCAGCACCGAACGCTGATAAAAGGAAACAATTAAAACATTCAGAGGAGTTGCTAATAAGAACATTTTGCAAATATGACTAAATCAGATGGTTTTAATTCATCCGTCGCAGGGTAACAGAATCACGTGGATTGCAGTCAGAACCTCAGGGCAAAGTGCGATTCTGCTCCCACGAGTTTCCAACAGCTTAGATAATTTCTGCTCGCAGGTCAACACCGTTCTAAAGTGAAGCTTCCTTTCACAAAAACAAAAAGGAAGATTCCGCAACTTCGAACATCTCGTAAAAGTTTCTTCAATGCGGAGACGTCTCTTAGTCGCCCAGACACACTCCAGTGTGGTGATTCTTGAGACAGCACGACCCAATACTCTGATTGCCTGTCTGCATTTCTTTGGATGCCCTGTGTTACTCTCCATGTGGCTATTTAAATCTACATCTTTCTTAAAAATAACTCCACAAAACCCACACATAGGAGCTAGACTTGATACTTTTAATAAAACATGTTGAGGTCTAGTTCAGATACTGTGAAACGCAGGCACTTTAAATGTACTGTCAGTGAGTTTGGCAAACGAGTGTGCAGAAATTGTCACCTCTGCGATCAAGGAACAGAACATCCCGTCGCCCAGACTCTCACCTGCCTGGTGCCGTCCAACCCCTCAGAGCCGTGGCCCCAGGAAAATGCAATCCACTATCTGTCACTGTAGATTAGTCCTTCTTTGCCAAGATTTCTTATACATTGAATTATATGTTACCTTTTGTTTGTTTTTAATTTTAAAACTATCATGGTTGTATAATTACAGTAAAATAAACTGAGCATATTTAAAGTGTGCAGTTTCATAAAGTTTGACGTGTGTGCACCTTTGAAACCATCGCCGTAATCAAGGTAATGAAAGAGTCCGTCAATCCCAAAGAAGTTCCTCCTGCCCTTTTGAGGCTCTTCTCTGTCACCTCCCTGTCCCCCATAGATCCTCTGGAAATCACCGATCTGCCTTCTGTCACTGTGGGGTGGCCTGTGTCTGCTACGATGTTTCATAAATGGAATGACACAGTGGCGTTCTCTTCTGTCCGACTTCCTGCAAACACTAACGCTGAGACCCAGTCATGCTGTGCAAGTCCCATCACCCACGCTGTTTTATTGCTGGACAGTATTTTATTCCATAGACATCCCACCATCTATTCACCATTCCCCTTCATAAAAGTTTAAATCAGTTTGCATTATTGTTATTTTTTAGATTTCATTTTATTGGGATAAGGACACTTGACATGAGGTCATGAGATCCACCCTCTTAACACACTTTTAAGTGATTTTGATACATTTTTGACTCGTTTACAGTTTTTGACTCTAACACGTACAGCTTCTGTGAACGTTCACGTACAAGTCTCTGTTAAGCCACGTGCTCACATTTCTGGTGGGTAACTAACTACTAAGGAGTGGAAAGTCCAGATCATGCGGGGATTTGTGTTTAACTTTTTAAGAAACTGCCAAACTGCTTTCCAAACTGGGTGTGTGATTTCACGTTTCTGAGAGCAGCGTGTGAGAGTTTCAGCTCCTACACGTCGCTCTAGCCAACACCTGCTGCGGACGTGTGTCGCTCAGTGAGGTCTTGCTAGCGTTTTCCTAAAGTTTAATTCTGTGGGGCCCTTTCTGTGCACATCCGTGTCATCTCTCTGGTTGGGCGAAGCATCAGTTACATATTTTGCCCATTGTTAATTAGGTTGTTTGCTTTCTTGTGGTTGAATTTTGAAGGTACTTTTTACTGGTGGGTACAAGTTCTCGATCAGATCTATAGTTCGCAAATATGCTCTTTCTGTGTGTGGCTTTTCTTTCTCTTAACAGTGCCCTTGGAAAAGAAGATTTTAAAGACTAATTAGAAGCTATAGTTAATACTTTCAGAGAGGATACTCCATCCATGAGACCTGCAGAAACAAACACACCCTGGGAGCCACAGACAGAGCGGCTCTGGAAGCTTCTGGAGCCGTAAACGGGAAGCGGGAACATGCAAATGGTAATTCCGATGCACTGCGAGAGGCTGGGTGTGGACTCACACAGATGAGACCCTTGGGCCACAGCCCTTTGGAGGACCTCACACTTTCTTGGGCTTTACCTCAAAATTTCCAGCAGTTTCTCACGGTGAAGAGCCAGAAAGTTTGCCTCCCATTTCTGGCAGAGGGAAAATAAAATGAACTATATCGAAATATGCACAGAGAGGTCTCTAAAATGAAGCCCCACCTCCATGAAGAAGGTTTATCAGACCTTCCAGGCATTTAACCTGGGGAAGGCAGGGACCCCCCAGCCCACCTGGAACAGCTCGAGGGAAGCCTAGGAAGGTTTGCCAGGGTAGCCATCCAGAGACATAGCCCACTGAAAGCTGGGATTTTTTTTTTAAACCTTCCCCTCCCCGTACCTTACCACAATACCAGCAAGAACCCAGGATAAAAACAGTTGATTTCACATTAAAGGGTTGCAGGACACAGACTCTATCCCAGGAGAATTTCTTACAGAAGCACAAAGACAACAGCAAAAACACAAGATGGATTTGAAGATTCTGGTGCCTACAGCGACAGCGGTCATTAAATACAGCCCAGCTCCTGGCCAGAGTTCACACTAAAGACCTGATCACTTCAGTTTCTGTTGTGCAGTTTATCAGGTCTGGCTTCAAACACACACACACACACATTTCCAGGCATGGTAAAAGGCAAGAAGTAGCACACTATGAGGGGACCAAGCGTACCGACCAGATTTAGCTATAACGTAAATTTTGGAATTATCAGGTGAGAACTTTAAAGTACCCACGATGAATTAAGGGACCTACTAGCAAAAGCAGGCAAAATGTAAGAAAACACAGATACTCCAAGCAGAGAGACAGTCTCTGAGGAAGCATCAACATGAAATGCTGTAAGTTAAAGGCACTGGCGGTGCAGACATGAAGACGTCCTTCCTGGTTCCTCAGTCGACTGGACACGGCCAGGAAGGAAGGGGTGAGCGGGACGGTTGGCAGTACAGCTGCCCAGCTGAAACGCAGGTAGGGAGACACATGAAAATAGAGAAATAGAACAAAATATAAAAGGAGTTGGGAACGATTTAGAAAGGTGTAGCACATGTATGTCAGGACACCAGAGGGAGAAGAAAGAGAGAACGCAGTGGAAGATGACCAGGAGTCCTCCAAATGTAATGGGAGACGATAAATCACAGGTCCAGGAAACTCAGAAAACACCAATCAGGATAAATAATAATATTTATAATGAAAACGTCAACACATAGGCATAGCATATTTTAACTACAGAAAACCCAAAACAAAGAGAAAACCCTGAATGAAATCAGGGTCGGGGGACAACTTACGTTTGTGGGAACGAGAAAGAGTTACAGCGAAAATCTCTTTGAGACTGTGTGAGAACGGAGACCGTGGAGTGAAATGCTTAAAGTGCTGAAATAAATAATCTACCAATCTGGACTTCTAGACCCAGTACAGCTATCCTACAAAAGTAAAGGGAAAATAGTTTTTTGCGTAAATGAAAACTGAAGGAAGCCGTTACCAGCAGACCACACAGGAACTGTGAAAAGAAGTTTTTAAGGGGAAAAATTTGATATGTCTCAGAAGCTTGGATCTACCTAAAGAAAGGAAGAGCACTGGAGATGGAATAAATGAAGGTAAAATAAATTATTTTCTTATTTTAATTCATCTAAAAGATAATTTCTTTAGCTAAATAATAGTAACAATGTATTGGATGTCTGTAGCATACGGGTAAACAGATTGGACAGCAGGAACGTTACACAGCGCAGGAGGGAGGACTGCATTGTTGCGAGTTATCTGCACCAGCCACGGTGTGCTACAGTGGCATACGGAGCTGGATTTGTGTTAGTTGAAAATGCACATCGCAAGCTCTAAGGCAACAGCTAATTATTTAAAAAAAAAAAAAAATTTAAAAAGAAGCATAGTTAATATACCAAAAAAAAGGTGATAAATGAAATTATAAAATTCTGAATTAAAACCAGACATGGCAGAAAAGGTAGAAGAAAAAAATAAAAAGAAAGAACAGCGCAATGAGCAGAAAACAGTTACAAACTTGGTAGATATTAATCCAACTAGGTGATCAGTAATCACCTTAAATGTGAATGGTCTAACTACATCAATTAAAAGACAGAGATTTTAATAGTGGGTGATAAAACAAGACCCAATTATATGTTGTCTACAAGAAACCAACTTCAAAAATAAACACTTTCTTCTTCTTTCTCTTTTCTTCAAATTGGTCCTTAATCTCTGCTCACATCCTCCTGTTCTTTTTTCTGTCATCTCCACTCTGCTACTAAACTCCTTCAGTGATTTTTTTTCAGATTGTACACTCCAGTTTTAAATTTTCCATTTTACCTTTTTTTCATTTCTAATTCTCTGCTGGTAATTTGTAAGTATTCACTCATTGCAAGTGTGTGTCTTCACAGGAGCATAGTTAAATTCTTCCTTAACTCTAACATCTGAATCATCTCAGGGTTGGCTTCTTTCAATTGTCTTTTCCCCTGAGACTGGGTCCCATTTTCTTGTTTTTAGCATGTTAGGCAAATTTTGACTACATGACGTATGTTGCAAATGCCACTTGTATGGTCACTTGGGGATGTCATGATCGCCTGGAGGATGCAGTTTCTTCTGTTCTGGCAGGCCAGCCTCCGGGCGAGATCCAGGCCTTAAGTTCTTTCTTACTACAGTGAGCACTCATTCAAATCAAAGTTCAGCCCTCTCAGTCCTTGCTGTGCTAACTTGGGTCTGTCCCACACACGCACACGCAGAGGTGAGGCTGAGACCTGGGAGGGTTTATCACAGGATTAGCAGGTCCACGCAGGGCTGGACACACACTGAAGATGCTGAAGAGAATGCAGTGGGCCAGGGAGGGTACGACGGTGACTTTTGGGAGAATGACACCACAGGACTGGAGTGTGTGCTTCAGCCAAGGTCCCCAGTGATGCAAACCAACCAATTTTCTATGGAAACAAAAGAGAATGAAATGTTGATGGCTGGAACAAGCTGTAAACTCAGTCTGGAGTCCAGAGGGCGATTAGTTGAGATCTCTATAGTTGAGCTCAAAGTATATTTTCCTGGTTTGCAGTTTGAATGTCACTGAAGATGCAGAAAAGCCTAGGTCCAGTTTCTGCCCATGAGGCCGGGCAGGATCCCTTGGCTCACGGGCCTCTGTCTCCGGGGCTGGAGCTGCTGGGCTCCTCTCCCCACCTCCGGCCTCGGACTCCTTCTCCTCTCATGCACGTGGATTTCTCCCAACCCAGCCATGCTCCCACCCACTTCCCACGGCCGCCTGGGCAGAGGGGGTGCTGTGTGGCTCTGAGCCTCAGCACAGCTGGGCCACCCAGGAGTAAAACACGGGGATTGTTCTCAAAAGCACAGCAACCCAGAAAAATCTGGAAAATGCCTTATAAAAAGTGTATGTGAAATAGGAAAAGATAGGAAAACACAAGTAACAGACCCTGCGCGTACTGGGTGTTCACCAAACATCAGGCGTCGTGTTCACTTGGCCCCACTTGGCCACGCGAGCCTCTTCTTTCCAGTAAGGAATCCACCAGCTCAAGTGGTCCCAGGCCCTGGAAAGTCCTTACTGGTCCAAGCCGAGATCGCGCTCACACAAGTGTGACATGCACATGAGATTCAAATACTTGGCACAGAGAAGAAACGTAAGACGATCCTCAGCCATCACACGTGGAAATGGCGGTACTCTGGCTACCTCCTGTTACACGACGCACGTCATTAGATTCGCGTCGTTGGTGTTTTTCTGCCATCTTCCATGCGGCTGCCGTTACACCCCTGTTGGCAGCACAACTCCGAGTGGCCCTCCAAGAATGTGTCACAAACCAAGAAACTACAGCTTTGAGAGCAGCAGGGCACCGGGAGTGCGGAATGGAATCCACATTTGACCCTCTCCCAAGTCCACGCCCTGAACGTTGTACCCTGGATGTGCTTTCCAAAGTAAGGTGCAATTGAAGGAATTTGCCTCATAGAATTCATTTTTGGAATGTCTCTTCCCCTCTCCCCACACCTGCTGTGGCAAGACTGGCCCAGCCCTGTGTCTGATCACGTCTTCCCAGCCGGGAGGTCAGGCTGCCCCGCGCAGTCAGGACAGGATCCACCCAATGACCTTCTCTCAGGACGTGTCCTCGTCCATCTGGGCCACGGGGAGCCAAACCCCAGGCATCCCAATCACAGGGACAGACCACGGGGACAGGTGGGGCGGCACAGCAGCGGTTCCCGGGTGAGTCTGAGGTTACAGAGGAGCCCTGCCCAGCCTTTCTGAGATGTTTTTTAAATCACTAACCTGTGATGCTTCTCTAAAGCTGAGTTTGGAAGGAAGGGTTCTGTTACCACGCCGGGGCCACTTGCACTCACAGGTTCACACACACATACACAAGTGTAGTCACACAACACACACATTCATATACACACACACGCACACATGCATTCACACATACCTGCACACATTCACACACGTACATGCACACAAATACACTCATTAACACACATGCGTGCACACACATACTCACAGATGTGTACATGCACACACTCTTTCACACACTCACATATACCTACATGCACACACATACACACTCATCTGCACACGTGTGCACACCCATGCACTCATTCATACACATATACATGCACACACACACACCCTCCTCTGGCCCCTCGGGCTATGATGCCCACACAGCGGGACCACCACTGGTTGCAAGTGAGAAATGCCCGAGGAGAAGGTGACTCTGGTGCACAGGATTTGGGGATCCGTCCTCCGTTGCCAGGGTGGAAGGCATAGGTCTTATTTTTTGCTGGAAAGTGGTAGCTTCCGTATAGCAGCTGAGACAGCATTCTTGTCTCCTTTAAATTCTGCAACAATCGCAGCCTTCACAATTTACTCAGGAATTTAAAAAAGAAGTGCCCCTTTGGGGAAATTGCCTATTTTGTTTTACTGTTATCTGACATTTAATCTGTGTGTGTGTCATATCCCCAGGTAGAGGGCAAGTCCCCTGATGTCAAAGTTGCATACTCCAGGCACGCACAGCGCTGAGCTGACTTACAGTCCATTTGCGATAGTCATTTGTGGGTAGGATTTCGATGACTTGAAGTTTTAAAAGACAGGAAAACAACAGGCATTTTCCATCCCCACATTGCATTTTATGCATTCTCAGTTTTACCCAGGAGTGGCTCAGGAGAAAAGTATTCAAAGTCTCGGTCTGAGATTGAAACTGAATCCCTGTGGAAATTCTTTTGGGTCAGTTGGGGCTTTTGCTAATGGCCTGCATGTGTCTTCGGTATTTTCCATCCCTCCAAACTCCGCCCGGCCTCGCGCAGCGTGGCCACGTCAGCGTGGACGATTGGATGCCGCGGTGTTTCTGATTCAAGCAAGAAAGAGGGTCTGAGAGAAACACACCGCGCTTTTCACAGAACCGAGGGGCTCAAGGATGGAAGCCGACACAAGAAATCTGGTTCATCTCAAACCCTGCCCACTCGAAGAAAAAATCCTTTGCGTTGCTTGTTGCTGTCACTGCAGCTGAGTGACGGAGGATGGTCACGCGCCTCGGAATGACGTTCTGACCATGGGGGACCACACAGACGGTGGCCCGTAGGTCATGACCCTGGGTTTGACTCTGCCTGCTCCGTGTTTGCGCGTGTGCAGATTCACAGACACTCCCGCTGTGTCACCCTGGCCTGCCTCTCTCAGGACAGCGCCACGGGGACAGGCCTGTAGCCGAGGCCAGCAGACCGTGCAGCTTGGCGTGTGTCGGGCTGCGTGTGCCATCCGGGCTGGGGTAACCGCACTCTAGGAAGTGCGCCCAACACGGAAATCGCCTGAAGATGCCTCCCCAGAACGTGCGCCACTGAGCAGGGCACGGCGCAGCCCTGGGAGCACCTGGTCTCGAGAGCTGGACCCGTTGGGGGGGGCAGAGAGTGACCACTTGTCACTCCCACCGTGCGTCCGTCCCTGCCCTGCGTGAACTCCCGGATGGGAAGCCCGGCCCAGGGACCCGTCGGAGGTAGATGCGCTCCTTCTAGGTAGGGCATGAGGGCTTCCCCCCTCCACGCCGGCCTGTCTCAGGGCGCTGACCGCGGCTTGGACTGAGGGCTGAGAGGCGACCGGGCAGCAGCGGGAGCTGCATGACTCGCCGGGCACCTGCCACCTGGCGTCCACACATGCCGGGTGTGGAACAGTCTGCGGCTGACTCTCTTCCTTGACTAGTTGTCATAAAAGCCTCCCTCCCTCCGATTCCTGGGTGGGCAGATGGCAGAAACACGACAGACACCCGTCTGTTCCAGCCGGAGCTCGGGTGGGCGTGGCAAGGACGCACCCTGACTGTCTCAGCCCCCGCGTCACTCCTAAGAAAAAAAGAAAATTCCAGAAGGTTAACCTGAGACTCTGAGCCCGGCTGGCCGGTGGCCGACACGCCACTCAAACCCTGGGCGGAAGACCTCGGGGATGACGTGCTGCGTTATTGCTGAAGTATTAAGTGAGCACATTCTCCCCCAGCCAGGCTGCAGCACTGGAGGGTGTGAGGTTTCCAGCTGCTTCAGGGACGTGACTCAATGCCGCAGCCGACCGCATGCAGCCGAGGGGAGGGCGTCCCGCTGGTTCTGACCGCGAACGTCCTCTTCCACCCGAAAATCGCCACCCGCTGGTCATGAGCAGCCTTTGGGGCAGCGGCGGTGAAAACCGCGTGTGTCTAAGTACGCGTGGCCGGGCTCACGCCCTCCTCTCTTGGTCTTAAAGGGGCTCCAAGAACGTGACCTCTCCTCCTGCTGTGACAAAAAGGGACACAGTGTGATCACCAGCAGAGCACTCATGATTCTGAAATGCCAGCGGAGGCTGAGCCACGCCTCGCTCCACGCAGGACAGTGGCTGCTCTGGCTGCTGCAGCCACAGGTTCGAAGCCTGGCCCTGCAGGGCGCCCAAGCCCGGCCTCGCCTCAGCGAAGGGCCCCTCCCGGAAACCGCGGGGGCTTCCGCCTCGCCAAGACGTCACGTCTGGCCACCTCCCGCCCCACGTCCACCTTCCCACAGACGCCGCTGCCAGCGCACTTCCCAGCAAAGCTTCCGCGGACAAATCTCCGTGTCGCAGCCGCGGTCTGGGGAACAAGCTGAGGCAGTCGGTACCGGTGTCGGCCAAGGAGCCTGACCCCAAAGTGAGGTTCTGGGAGCTGATTCTGAGCTGGGTGACTGCCAGGGAAGGCCCAGGCTGCTGGCAGGGGGGTTGCAGAGAAAGCAGTGTCCACGCGGAAGTTGCACCGGGCGAAGCTGGGAGGCCGCGCAGGCGGGAGGACCGCAGTGGGCACTGTGTCTGGGTTTGAGGTTTGCGGGAAGTGACTGTGATCAGCTGTGAGGAGCACGGAGCCAGGTAGCTGGTGCTACAGACCTGGGAGGAGGACGACGTGAGACTCGGGGTGGCCTCTCAGTCTGTCTGGGCGGCTGCAACGAACGCCGTACGCTGGGGGCTCAGAGACAACAAGCATTCGGCTCACAGCGCTAGAGTCTGGCAGACTTGGTGTCTGGGGGGCTGTGTCCTCACGTGACAAAGGGGCCGAGGGTCTCTCCTGACAAGGGACCTGGTCCCCAGTAGAAGACGAAGCCAAATTACTGTTTGTGAAATAGAAAATAAATGATTAAATGGTTAAACTGTGTTCACCGGTCACTCCTTTCTAATTTATCCGGCACATCTTAACAATGGGCATGAAGAGCCGTAATCCTGAACCCACCATGTAAAGGAAATAATTACTAATTGCAAGTTTCTGCTTGCAGAGCGAAGCCCTGCACGGGGCACCTGCGGACAGGCGCGAGTCTGCGCCGTGAGCACCGCGGGGCAGAATCCCTGAGTGCGCAGCCTCTGCTTAGCAAGAGGACGTAACGGGAACATCATCTCCCGGGTTTTTTCGTAAATAGCACAGAGGTCGTTCCTGTGCCTTTTCCGTGTGTTTATCCATCCTGTTATTTTCAGCAACCTCCATTTCTAGCTTAGATAAGGTTGTTTAAATATTTGCTAAATCTGATATTCTAGGCCACCAACCTCAGGTTATGTCCATAAAAGTTGAGCATTGTTACGTACGCTGGTCTATAACTAGGTCCGAATCCTGACTCTCCGCAGACATTGAGGACCCAGGGTAGCTTTTCTGGCATTAGATGAAGTGTTTGCAGTGGACTGTTTACATGTTTAATACTTGTAAAACGTTCAACCATAAATACAACCCCACATGATAACCGTAAGATCCCGGGGAGCATGTGCTGTTTACGGATCCCAGGGGATCACAACTGACCCCTTATGCTTCATAATGAACATCAAAGCCCCGGACGCTATTAACACAACCCACTGCCCCTTTGCTCACGTGACATGTCTAATAATGTTGTCTTGTTTACCGAATATTGATTCCAAAGATACAGATTCCTTTTGGTAAGCCTTCAAACACGCCAGAGGCCAAACACACACGTACACGCGTGTCCACGGCAGCATTTTCCGTAGTCACCGAAAGAAGGACAAGCAGACACCCATCAGCAGATGGTGGACGGTACACGTGGCTCATCCACACGGCGTTACGTGGCCCACCTCGCTCACGCGCTATGACGCCCAGGCGAGCCTTGGAAACGTGGTGCCAAGTGCAGAAGCCGCCACGAAAGGACGCCCACTGCGTGACCCACTTACGTGACATGTCCAGGACAGAATCCGCAGAGGGAGAGTGGATGGAGGCTGCAGGGCTGGGCCGGGAGTGGCTGCTGCTGGGTTCAGGGTTTCCTTCCGGGGAGATGGAACCGCTTTGAGCTAGACAGAGCAAGATGTTCAAAACATCACGAACACAGCAAAAGACACCGAACTGCTCACTTTGACACTGTCAATTGTATGTTATGTGAGTTTCATCTCAATTTTAAAAAGAAAAAAACAGAAAAGAACAAGTTACAGGCCTTGAGCTGGACAGGTCATAAATAGTTGTGCAAAACCCCAAGAGAGGAGTTCGTGCAGCCAGATGGGGAGTCTGCCGGGCTCAGCCAGGGTGCTCTGGGCCGAGCAGCAGCATCAGCCCAGACAGCTCACCTGCCTGGGCGGCCTCACCCGCCACGGCCTCCTCCTCCGGACAGGGAGCTTCCCCTCAGTCCTCACCACCGCGGTGCAGCGCTGAGCATGTGAACAGCAGAGATAGTGACAGACGCCTGCACCTTTAAACCACGTAAACACGCAGCTGAGTGACACGGACGCGCAAACGTGGCAGGACGAGGGCGTTGCTTTACGAGGAAAAAGCATATCCACCATTCAAAGCATTCTCTTCTCACTCCCATGGTGTGTAATATTCTCCAGTGAGAAAAGTTAAGTGCTTGATGGGATGATGATTTGTGGAAAACATCGCAATAATCTCTCTTTCCAAAGCTCGTCTATGAAGACAAAATGACTTGACTATATTTGGGATGGCCCATGACGTGCTATTTGTGACGGCTTGTGGATAACACTATTGACTCACAACTGTGTCATCTTCAGATATTTTGAGAATCGTTCCATGGTTGTCTGATGGAGAAAATGCAAGATCTTGGAAGCATTTGTTTTCTGTTTCTAATCCGTGTATTAACACATACGCCATCATACTAACCACTGGCATCTTCTGAGTGTGCCACGGCAGAGGTCCGCTGTGACCACGTGATCTGCCCTTAGCTCAGATGGTGATTCCAGGCTCCTGTGGCCCCGGATGCTTCTCCAAAGCCGCAGGTCTGCATGTGGGGCTTCGGGTGCATTCCTGTTTCTGCTATAGGCACCTCAGTCACCAGCCACAGGGACGTCCGTCCTGAGCAGAAAGGAAATTGCATCTGAAATTTACAGACAGCAGGGCCTTGAAAGTGTGTGGCCACCATGGGAAGGGCAATGAGGAAGTTAACTCGTTAAAGTTTGCAGTAAAGGATACTTAAATTTGTCTGTGTTCTTTTTTAAATGGCTAAAATTTAAAAGGAAAAGATGTACCTTTATAAAAAAAAAAAGACACCTGCATTTGAATGTTCATTGCAGGACAATTCATAATAGCAAAGATGTGGATTAACCCAAGTGCCCGTCAACTGAATGGTGCATAAAGAAAATGTGGCATACATGTGCCGTGGAGTACTACGCAGCCATGAAAAGGAATGAAATAAAGTCTTTTGCAGCAATTTGACAGAACTGGAGGCCGTTATCCTAAGGGAAGAGTCTCAGGAACAGAGAAACAAATGCCCCTGTTTTCCTACATGGGGGCTGAGCTGAGCTGAACAAGGCTCAGACTATTGTAACAAACCCTGGAGATTTGGGGGTCAAAGGTTACCAGTAGGCACAACAGACGCTGCCGGGCGCTGGGCGCAGCGAAAGCCCAGACACACCCGCCACACAACGCACGCACGCAACAGAATTCAACGTGGACCCTAAAATCTATTGAAATTTTAAAGATATACATATGTGTGCAAAAGAAATGATGCTTCTACACAGAGAATGACTCTTCCAGGAAAAATGCTGGACAATGCTGTGGAGCTCAATAGTTTCCATATCCCTTAACTTATTCATTAGGGAAAGGCTTAAATGCTACTGTGTACTTAGCTGGTGTCACCTGGGGACCGTGAAGTGCGTCTGAAGGGGCCCACGGGGCTCCCGCGACACCCTGACCCATCTGGGCAGAGTCGGGTCACAGCAGAGCCCGACGCTGGGAGAAGGAAGGAAAACAGGCCCGAGCGACACCCCAGAACCTTGCACGTGGGACCAGCCACTGCAGGCAGCCCCTGGCCACGACGTGGGGAAGAGACAGAGCCCCGGGGACCCAGGCAGAGCCCTTCGCGGAGCCGGGAGCTACTCCTCCTCCCTGCCAGGGTCTGGCCACTCTCAAGAGAGTGCGAGTGAATGATGCCAACATGATAATAATAACGGCTATGATGGAAGCTAGGAAGAAAACCGCCAGGGGCTCCGACCCAGGAAGCAGGAGTTCTGGGAGGTTCCGGGAGCAAGTGGCCCTCAGGGCGGCCAGAGGAGGGGGAAGCTCATGCGTGCACACACACGCCCGTCTGCGCCGTCCCGGGGTGTGGACGACGTGTCCTTCCAGGCAGAATAGGGTGTGGAAGTGCCCTGGGGACAGGAGTGTGTCATCGAAGAGCCCGGCAGGTGGCCAGTGTGGCGGGAGCTCAGATCACCTGGGGTTCGAAGCCACTGGAAGGATTTGTTCTTTTTATTTTAATTACAAAATTTTTACAGGGGGTACAAACATCTGGGTTACATCTATTACATACACTTGCACCACTCAAGTCAGAGCTACAAGCGTCCCCATCCCAGACCAGGCGCGGCGCACCCATTAGGTGAGAATTTACCCATCCCCTCCCCCCCAACACCTGTCCGATCCCCAGTGAATGTCACTGTCGCAGGTGCGCATACGTGGTGATCAGTTAGTACCAATTGGCTGGTGAGTACATGCGGTGCTTGTTTTTCCATTCTTGGGATACTTCACTTAGTAGAATGGGCTCCAGCTCTAACCAGGAAAATACAAGAGGTGCTATATCACTATTGCTTCTTATAGCTGAATAGTACTCCATGGCATACATATACCACATTTTATTAATCCACTCGTGTATTGATGGGCACTTGGGTTGTTTCCACAACTTTGCAATTGTGAATTGTGCTGCTATAAACATTCGAGTGCAGGT
>CAUYRT010009625.1:0-20379 GCA_963574885.1 Lepilemur ruficaudatus | reverse complement strand
CTCACTCTTTTGCCCGGGTTAGAGTGAGTGCCGTGGCGTCAGCTTAGCTCACAGCAACCTCAAACTCCTGGGCTCAAGCAATCCTCCTGCCTCAGCCTCCCGAGTAGCTGGGACTACAGGCATGTGCCACCATGCCCGGCTCATTTTTTCCATATATATCTTTAGCTGGCCAATTAATTTCTTTCTTTCTATTTATAGTAGAGATGGGGTCTCACTCTTGCTCAGGCTGGTTTCGAACTCCTGACCTTGAGCGATCCGCCCACCTCGGCCTCCCAGAGTGCTAGGATTACAGGCGTGAGCCATCGCGCCCGGCCCTGAGCAATTTTTGATATGCATCCAGATTTGGGATCTCACTGGGCTAGATCAAACTCTCTGTGCCTCAGTTTTCTCCTCTGTAAAATGTGATCATTCCTCTGATGGTAGAATTAAATAAGCTAACTTGCATAATGCACATAGAACAGTGTCTGGGCGCATAGGAAGTACTGTGTACGTTTTAACTGTTCTATATCAGGCAGGGGCCAATCAGGAAGACAAAAACCACGGTGAGTATTTACACCAGAAAGAATTTCATGTAGAGGTAATGGAGAGGCTGAGAAGCCAAACAGGGGACAGGGATGCCACTCAGAGGTTAGGTGACATAAAGTCATCTACCCCTTAGCAAGAAGGGAGGGAAGGTGGTATTACTGGAGCCCCAAGCCTGGGGTCACCTGGCAGACCCATGCAGGACCTGGAGCTGCAGACAAGACACAGCCACTTCCAAGACACTGCTGAAGGAGGAGAAGGACTCTGGCTTCTTCTTTTGTCCTCCACCCCCAGCCTCCCAGGAGCGCCTCCCTGTGGTTGAACGCTGCAAGAAGGCATCTCTCAAGAAAGCCTGGGAAGCATAGTCTGTAGGGGTCACCTTGATCCTTCAGGGGAAGGATAAATAATGGCTCTGTGGGCAGGTTATTATTATTTTGTTATTACTATTATTTTCTCTAAGGTCCTTTTTGGCCCTAAAGTTCTCAGAGACTCTAGACCTTAGCTAACTACTGGGATTCAGGGCGTCGTGAGTGCTTATTGATTAATCGATTCCTTGCCCTCAACGTACACCCATACATAAATGCTCAGCCTCTGAGCTCTGGAAACTGACAGCTCAGGTCTTGGCAAAACTTCGCCAGCGCTTAAGGCAGCACAGCCCCACCCAAGATTCAGGGAAACGGAAGGTATGCAGATCAGGTTTCTCCTCGGGGACAGGCTGCCGCAACACCTTTAAGGATTCACAAGTGACACATGGCAATAGCTGGCCAGTGACATCACTGGGCAAAAAGGAGAGTCCTAGGGAGTTCAGGAACAGACACAAAGAAGTAAAATTGTGGAGTCATTTGTGGTGCCAGGAAATAGGGCCTCACCCAGCTTTAAGGCGACTTCCTAGAAACAGGGCTGGAAATCACCCGCTGCCTTTGGGACACAGCCTGTAAGTGTGCTCTGTGAGACTGAAGCTCTGGGAATTTTACTACCAAAAATGGGAAGAAAAGCTCTTCCTAAATGTTTCTTCAAGGACCTAGAATTTAACCTTGGACCAAAGGCAAATATGTTTATTTTGAAAGGTTCTTAGAGAAAGGATTGGACAGTGTGGAATTCTTCCAAATATACCAAAGACTTGATCCCCACAATGATTCTTCCAGCAAATCTTTACGGACGGCAGGTTGGCAACTAAGTCAGGCAGTGAGTTTTGGAGTGAGATAGAACTGGGCTAGCCTGTGGCTTTGCCTCTGCCCTGGCTGTATAGCCTTGGGCAAAGGACTTAACCTCAGTTTCCTTGTCTGTAAAACAGGAATAAGTTGAACTACTTTGTAGAGTTATGAGGATTAGAATGAGATTATGCATGAAAGTGCTTTGTATAAAGAGTCTGGTATCCAGTGAGTCATTAGAAAATGCTAGCAGTTCATTTTATTATGACTTGCATGATTTGTATGACACTTTGCAAAACACCTTCTCTTGTATTACTGATTGGATCTCACATCAGCTCTGTGAGGTGGGCCAGGGAACCAACATTGATTTTCCTTCTACTGGGCAGCTTGCACCTGCCAGATGCTTAACAGTTATCATCTTGTCGGTTTCACTCATTCAATAACTATTCGAGTATCTGTTTTATGCCGGGCTATTCAGTGCACTGGGGATACAGACGAGAACAAAGGAGACAAAAATCCCTGCCTCTCACAGAGAATCCACTCGATGAGAGGAGGGGAACAGTAAATACAATGTGATGATCTTTTATGTTTAGTTTCTCCTAAAATGATTTACAAGTATTAACTCTGAGCCCATGAGGGAGGTAGTATTGTGCTTATTCCCATTTTACAGATGAGAACACTGAGGCACAAGGGATTGAAAATCACTTGCCCAAGGTCTCATGGCTAAGAAGAGCTGGATTCAGGATTCAAAGCCAGGCAGTATGACTCCAGAGTCCTTGCCCTTAATCATTAGTGTATGTTGCCTCTCAAAAAAAAATTATATATGTACTAACATATCAAGGTTGGATACGTGCTATGAAAAAAATGAAGCAGGGAAAGGGGGAAAAGAGGGCGATGGGAGCAGGCTGTCTATGCAGGGTGGTTCGGGAGGGGCTCTCTAGGGAGCCATATCTGAGCGGAGAGACCTGCAGGAAGTGGGGGAGAGGAGCAGGTGGATGTCGGCAGGGGGAAGAGCATCCAGGCACAGGCAAGAGCAAGTGTGAAGGCCTGAGGCCCGCCCTTCCCTGGCGCTGGGGAACTACAGGGCGGCCAGCGGGAGCAGAGCCAGAGTGAAAAATGGCTCAGCCTGAGTACCTGGAGGGACACAGGTGCCTGTGGCTAAGAGGGAAAGAGTGTATGTCTGTGGGGCAGGTCAGGAGTTCAGGCTGGGCTAATCCCACCATCACCCACCGAGTGGGAATCACTAGCTCCAGAGTGCTTAGAGGGCTTAAGTAACTCACCGCAGGCCACCCAGGCAGTCATTTTCAGAGGGAGGATTCACACTCAGGTCTGTGGACCCTAACTTCAGTACCATGGGCATTTCCTGTTTAGGGGCCATGGAGAAGTCTGGATATGTTAGAGTCTGGCAGTCCTGATCCCCGACTCCAAGGTGCTTCTGAGCAGGAGGGAAAGAGGCAGTGGAGAGTGAGGCAGATACTCAGGAACATGCAGTGCCAGAGATTTTTCAGGGCAGTGAGGAGCACGTGCTTAAATGTGAAATGCAGACCAGAAACCCCGGGAGGGTGTAATTCTTTTGGAAAGAGCAAGAAGAGTGGAAGAGTCGCAGCCCTGTGTAGGTGGAGGACACTGGAGACAGTGTGAACATTCTGACTGCCGAAGAAGGCCCAGAGGCCCAGGGGTCTTACCTGGGCAAGTCTTTCTCCACAGGGTGTCCCAGAATTGATGCTTTCCCATTGTGACAAATAAATATCTCCCCTGAACTGGTGTACACCACCACAGCCTCCTCAATGTGCCATTAGTAGGCACCTCTGACCACACCCCAAATGGAAGTTCTGATCTTCGTCCACTCCCAAGCTTGCTCTACCTGCAGCGGGATGCCAAGACACCAATCCCGAGACAGGGATTCATGTGTCTGAAGTGACTTATTAAGGAAGTGCTCCAGGAGGAACTGGAAAATGAGTGGGAGAAGCAGGATAAAGAAGAGAAGGAAGCCAAGTAGGAGTCTGACTGCAGGCCAAGTCCCAAAGAGGGTGGCTTCAGTTCCCGCAGGGGAACCCTGGAGTGTTAGTTACATCTTGGAGTTTGTCTGACTGAAGGGAAGGAAGCTGGGTGTTCAAATTCCTGCATCAGTTGGTCACTGGCTACAGGCTGGGAAAGTAAACTCCTGGGCACTCCCTTGCGAGGGCAAAGGGACCAAAGAGAGTCACAGGTGCAGGCTGTTAGGAGCATCAGCACACAGAAGCCAAGGGAAGGAGCTCAGAAACTGTAAAAGTGACCGTGGGGATCTGAGCAGGGCCCTGACAGTGTCCACTACACGTGCCTTCCCCACCTCCAGAAATAGCATTGCCATCCTACTGGTTGCCAAAAACTCTGGAGTCATGCTTGACCCGCTCTGCTTCTCACAGTCCATGTTTGATCCATGGCCAATGCCTTCAAAATATACCCAGAATCTGATCACTTTTTCCTTTAGTAATTTTTTAGAAACATTGAGGTTAAATACATATAACATAAAATTTACCATCTTAACCAGTTTTAAGTATCTACTTCAGTAGTATCCAGTGCATTGCTATTGTGCAGCCATCATCACTCTTTCCATCTTGCTAAACTGAAAACTCTGTATGTATTAAACATCTTGTTTATCTGTTCATCTGTTGATGGACACAGGTTGCTCCCACCTTTTGGCTATTATGAATAATGCTGCTATGAACATGAGGGTACAAATATATCTTCAAGTCCCTGCTTTCACTCTTTTTGGGTATGTACCCAGAAGTGGAAGTGCTGGATATGTACATGTAATTCTATGGAACCACCATCCTGTTTTCTACAGCGATTGCACCATTTTACATTCCCACCCACGGTGCACAAGGATTCCAGCCTCTCCACATCCTCACCAACACTTGTTATTTCCCAGGTTCTTTTTTTTTTTTTTTTTAAGTCTTATCATTTCTTACCCCCTCCACAATGACCAACCTGAACTGAGCCATTTCATCTCCCGCCTGGATGACTGAGTAGAGTTCCCACGGGTCTCCCTGCTGCTGCCCTGGTTGCTTATAATCTGTTCTCAACACCAATCCTCTGCTCAAAACCGACAGTGGCTTCCTTCCCTCCCACTCAAAGTAAAAGCCAGAGTTCTAACAAGGGCCTTATAGGGAGGGCTCTACAAGATCTGCCCCCTCACCCCCCCAGACGCTCTGACTCACTCTGCTCCAGCCACACCTGCTTTTTTGCTGTTCCTACTGCCTTAGGGCCTTTGCCTAGTTTTCTCTGCCTGCAATACTCTTCCCTGGATATCCTCAGCCATAGCTCCTTCTTTCAAGTCTCGTGGTTCAAAAGCCCCCTTTCTTAGTGAGGCCTCTGGGCTTCCTTCTTTGTTCCCCCAGCCCCCATCCATTTTCTGTCTCCTGTGCCAGCCCTGTGCCTGGGGATTGTGAGTCCTAGAGACCCCATCACCTGGGCCTTCTCACCCTCAGGCTTCTGGCTGGGTTTGGTGAATGGGAGGCGCTGCCAGGAGGTGATGGGCGAGAGGAGAGAGATGTTGGAGTATTTTTTTCCCTTGCACCCTTCTTGCTCTGCAATGGCTGTGCTTTCCCCAACCGCAGCTGCGTCGGGGAGGGGTGCCCTTATCCTTGGACTTCCAATAACGCCATCTCCTCTTTGCCCTTGGGTCCTCAAAGCAGTAATGCCGTCCCACTTCTGCCTGTTTCTGGTGCCTCAACACCCCTGTTAGTTCCTGACTCCCACCCGTTCTTCTAGTTCTGCGGTCCCCAACAGGTATCTGTACGTGGCCTGTTAGGAACCAGCCGCACAGCAGGAGGTGAGCAGCGGTAAGCGAGCAAAGCTTCGTCTGTATTTACAGCGGCTCCCTATCGCTCACATCACCGCCTGTCAGATCAGCAGCGGCTTGGATTCCGCATTATGGTGAGTTGTATAATTATTTCATTATATATTACAATGTAATAATAATAGAAATAAAGTGCACAATAAATGTAACGCTCTTGAATCATCCCGAAACCACCACCACCCCTCCCCCAAGCCAGGTCCCTGGAAAAATTGTCTTCCATGAAACCAATCCCTGGTGTCAAAAAGTTTGGGGACCGCTGCTCTTAGTCCCTTCCTTAACACTGGAACCACCCGAGCTGGATCCTGTTTCCTGCTAGACCCTAACTGAAACACCTTCTGGGTCACTTTATTTACAATTTCCAGCCCCACCTCCTGCCCAGTGAATCTGAACTTCCCGGTCTGTCCTTGCTCTTCTGCACAGCACACACGGCCATCTCACATACGATATATTTACTTATTTTTCTTTACTTTCGTCTACCCTCGGCGCTCTGGGACGGCAAGTCCAAGGGTGCAGGGATGCTTGTTTGCTTTGTTCACTGTTGCACCCGCAGTGCTTGGCACAGAGCAGGCCGCCAGCAAGAATCTGTTAAATGAATGAACGCGTGGACGAGCGACTGGAGCAGCTAAGGAGAAGGCAGCGGTGCGGTCCAAGTCGCCGGCGGAAGAGCTGACTCTCAATTTCTCCCCTCGCGTCTCCGCCCCCGCCTGGAACGCTGAGTGCCCGGGAAGGAGGCGGAAATGAGCGCGCTCAACAGCCCTCCAGCCGGTGTTTACTTAATTAGGGCCTGTACCCCGAGGCTCGTTTGTGTGCAACCGTCCGCCTAATGGCTGCGTCTGGCTCCGGGCGGGCGGGGGGCACCTGGAGGCGCCTGGCTACCCTGCCCCGCGTGGGGCCCGCGCCACTCCGCCCCGCCGCAGCGCGGCACCTAACCTCCCCTCAGGCACAGGGAGCGCGCCCTGCAGGGGGGCGAAGCGGGGGGGGGCGGGGCTGTTCCTGCACCCCCAGCCCCGGTAACCGAGCGCTCCCGCGATGCCCCCCGCCGACTGCTCGCTCTACCCTCAGCCGTGAAATTGAAGGATTACAACGCTGCTTACTCTCTTAGTCGGAGGATGTGGGGGTGCCAGGAAGGAGAGAAACGGCTCTCCAGGCGGAGGCGGCCAAATGAGCCGGATCCGAGAGCAATAACACCAGGCACCACTCGGGCACTTGCTCTGCGCCAGGTACTGAGCTGAGCGTTTTGAATGTGTGAGTTTATTTAATCCTCGCCTACATGTTCGAATTCATTTACTCCTAGTACTTTAGAGCAGCTCCCCAACCTTTTTGGCACCAGGGACCGGTTTCATAGAAGACAATTTTTCCTCGGACTAGGGGGAGGATGGTTTGCGGAAAATTCAAGTGCATTACATTTATTGTGCAGTCAGACCTCTCTGCGAACGATAATCTGTATTTGCAGCCGCTCCCCAGCACTAGCATCGCTGCCTCAGCTCCACGACAGATCATCAGGCATTAGATTCTCATAAGGAGGCCAACCTCGATCCCCTGCATGGGCAGTTTACAGTAGGGTTCCTGCTGCTATGAGAATCTAATGCCGCCACTGATCTGACAGGAGGCGGAGCTTATGCGGTGATGCGAGTGATGGGGAGCAGCTGTAAATACAGATGAAGCTTCGTCCACACGCCCCACTCACCTCCAGCTGTGAGGCCAGGGCCTGGTGCCAGTCCGCAGCCTGGGGACCACAGCTTCAGAGGGTAGGTGTCTTAATAACCCCAGGTGACAGACACAGAATTGAGGCCCAGAGGGGTTATTTCACTTGCCAGAGCCTTCAGCACTAGTGAGTGGTGGGACCCGGTTTTCAACCCAGAGCTGATGCTGGGCATGAGAAAGACTCCCACAGTCACAGCGCAAGAAGTCCCCTACTGAGCCACAGGCCCAGAGGTGAGAACGGGTAGGTTACCACGTTAGCTTTTGAAGGCCAAAGAATCCACAATTTAAAACTCTAGTCCCTCCCTCAACCCCTTAAATCTCAGTTGGGGAGGGTGAGGCCGAGCGGGCGTCATCCTGGGTTCTCCAGGCAGCAGGAGAAGGGGACAAGGGAGTGGGACTGGCCCGGGAAGCTCAGCTCCGTGGGGAAAGGGATGCAGGGTGGAGCGATTGAGTCTCAGGACCGTTTCTGTGCCCAGGGCCCACTTGTGTGCCGCAAAGAGGAAAGCACTTCATGTCTAACGTAGTGGGATGAGAGCAACGTAGAGGAAGGAATCCCAGCCCCGCGCTTATCTCCCAGAAGAGTGTAGGAGAGCTATTTTCCAAGGGAGAAGCACTGAAGGCTGCTTGGCACAGCAAGCAGTTTTTACTTTGATTGTATGCAGTAGTTTAGACCAATAAAAGCGACTGCGTTTTAAAAATTGTCTTTATTTACATAGTTGAGAAAGGGTTATTTACATTTGGGGGAGGGGCGTTGGAGATTATGGGGCTAATGACCACCCCCTACCTCGCATCCTCTGGTGCCACTAAGGCCTCCAAACTCTGGGAACTTCTCTCCTAACCTGTGAATGGTTCCCTGAAAGGGAAGTCATGATTCTCAGGCAAGTTGTTTCAGAGTCTGCAAGGAGATCCCTCGGGACCTCACAGCCAGTTTTCAACCCCTGATCCTCACCGCAGGCTGGCACGGGAGGTGGGGAGAGAGGCAGAGGACGGCCCCCGTTCTCGCCGGCTGTGGGATGGATCAAAGCTTTGGGGTAAGAGGGCGCCTCCGGGGAGCATGAATGCGGAGCCTCTGTTTTCAGTCGGGTTCAGATGCGTCTCCGCTTTTTTTCCGCTGTAGCTGCAAAGCAAACACCCATTTCTCTTCCCGACCTGCGGAGGCTGAACACAGAGGTGGGACTTTTTCCCCTCGAACCCAGAACCTGCCAGACGGGCTGGGTCGCTGCGGGGAGCAGCTTCGGAAGAGCCGGGAGAACGCGGACGGGCATCGGGGAGGACAGGAGGGGCTTCGCGGGTGCCTGCACCGCTCCAGCCGCGGCCCCACCTGCGAGGGGGCGGGACCTCGTGGGGCTGGACCAATCAGCACCTACCTGCGCTCACCTGGCCTCTTCCCGCTAGCGCCCGCGAGCCGCGGTGCTCAAAGGGGCGCGCAGAGCTTAGCGGAGCACGAGCCAGCCGTCGCGCCAGCTTCTTGGCTCCTCTCTCTCCGGCCATGGGGCTCCCCGGTGGGCCTCTCGCGTCCCTCCTCCTCCTCCTCCTCCAGGTACTCCACTGTCCACCCCTTGTCGGGTAGGGACTGCTCCCTGGAGGGAGGGCGGGGTCCGCACGCTGCGGTGGCGTCGGGGAGAACGCGGGGCTGGGCTCCGCTGGGCCAGTGTAGTCCTGGTGGTCCCGTAAGGACTCCCCAGGGTGGAGTGTGCAGGGGCGGGCACCCCCGTGACCCGGCCTCCCTCTTTCCCCCGCCGCCCTCTGGCGCAGGTTTGCTGGCTGCCGTGCACGGCCTCCGAGCCGTGCCGGGAGGGCTTCGGGGAGGCTGAAGTGACCTTGGAAGCGGGAGGCGCGGAGCTGGAGCCCGGCCAGGCACTGGGGAAAGGTAAGACCTTCCGGTAGCCGGCCAGGGTGAACCACGGGGCGGGGGCCGCAAGTGTTCCGCTCCGGTGTGCCCCGCGCGAGGGGTGTTCGGACCGGGGCAAGGGACTTCTGGCGCCACCTCAGGTCCCCGGGAGGCGCAGAAAACCTTTCAGGGGGTTGGGATGGGGGGCGGTGGCTGACGGAGAAGGCGGTACACCATAGCGCCCTTTGACGTCTAGCCTCTCCGGCTGCTTACCTTGACCCCCTCCTTTGGGGTGCCGGGCAGCTGAGCCCCCTCACCCAGCCCCGACGTGGGCAGCTCTCCCCGGCTGGCCCCAGCAGAGGAATGTGCGGTCCACGTTCTTCCCCCAACCCCCGCGCAGGTGTGGGGATGAGCCGTGCCCTGGGCAGCCCCCTTCGCCCCTCTCGGGCCCCTTTGTGAACCGTGCTTTGTGTCTCCTACAGACCGGGTCTGTTTCTCTTCTCCGCGCTCCCCTCCCCCGCCCCCCTTCTTCTCCGGCAGCTGGAATGCACTCTTAACCCTGCCCTTCCCGGAGGGCCTGCGCCCCTGCAGCCTTCCTGGAGACTGTGCCCTGGCACACCTGGGCTGGGGCCATCTCCTACGGGGGAAACTCCTGCCCCCGCGCCCCCCCCCCAGCGTCTGGGGACAGGGATGCTAGGTCACTGGGGGGTGGGGGAGTGTCCCCAGCCGGCAGGCCTTGGTCAGTGAGGGAGGTGGATGGAAGATCAAAGCACGTTTTTGATCTCCCAGTTACTTCCCCCCATTCTCCCCCCCACCCCCAGTTCAAAAACTTGAGAGTGGAGGTCACTTTGGTGAGGAGAACCAGTGTGTTACGAGACCCAGGCAGCTGCCGGCTGGTGGGGGCTCCTTCCCTTCAGGTAGAGAGGACAATGGGGCTTCCTCCGCAGGATCAAACCTAAGTTATTAAACAAGAGTATAACCTGCATCCTTGGTTGGAGTTCCAGAAGACCCTTAAACTGAAATTGAGAACTTGTGTATGCGTTTTTCAGAGCGTGGGTGAGTGGGTGGGTAGGATCTGTACTTAACCCGGATTTCAAAACACTGAGAACCCTTGCCACCTAGCATTTCTCTGATGCCTCCATCAGCATACTCCTCACTCCAGGTACAAATTCCCACAGCTTGAATGCGAGGGTATCAATTCCTAGGGCACAGAATTGGCTCTCCTTTGTGTCTCCAAAAGGGGCTTGGAGTCTGTGCAAGCCTTTTCTTTAAAAAAAAAAAAAAAGTTCTTTTCCCAAATAGCTCTGCAGATTGACAAAACAATTAACACCCAGGCTAGCGGGCTAGGCCAGGCTCCTTAAACCTTGGGCTGTAGGGAGCCGAGGAGAAGGCATTAAGAGGCCATGCCTCATAAACTTTAAATTCTTGCATATGGGTTTATTACTGGCTGGCTAACAAACTGCAACTCAGCCAACCTGTAAAAATGTTAACTCAGGCAGGGCCCCAAATCCAATTCCGGCTCCCTGAGGAAGCTTTATTGCTAACCAGACCTCTGTGCCAAATCTACCCACCTCTCCTCCCCATTGTCAAGTTCTCTGACTACAGGCTCCAAAAGCAGCCTATGGCTTTGAGTGTTGTCTGTGCTTTATCTTTCTTACTGAAGCAAGAAATATCAGATTAGATGTCACTTCGCCAGGTTTGAGGCTGGTGGAGGGAAGCAGTGATCAGGTTTTCGATTTCATGGTCGGGTGGGCGAGTGCTTCCTGATGACGTCAGGTATTTAAAACTTTTGAGGAAATTCAGCTTTCTCGGTTGTCTGCTTTATGGTTGTGAAAAAGGTGGATTCATGCCAGGCGTACACCTGGGTTATAAAACAGAGTGGGTTGATGTGCTTCACTCACCTTGCAACATAGCTGGTTCTTAGAGTAGGCTTCCCCAAACGAGGGTCTGCTCTCTTTTTTAACTAAAAGCGAGTTTCTGGGCCCAGTTGGTGCCATTAAGGTGGGACTCCCCAACAAAAAACATTGGTATTTCTCCCCTTGGTCTTCAGCTGCTGACACATTTCTGCCTCCCCACACCTAGCCTACTTCCCCATCTTCAAAACACAGGAGCCTCAGCCTGCAGACAGCAGTTTTCATATTGCTAAGAAACAATTTGCCCTGTTGTTTGCCCCCGGGTTATGAATATCAGGGGCGTCTATGAAGTCAAGCTCAAAGAAATTATCTGATGTAATTAATACCTTGTTTGCATGTGCATCTTCCTCTTCAAAGCCCTTCTACAACTCTGAGCTTGCTTTATCCTCCTAACATTCCCTTGAAGCAGGTAAGGTAAATATTAAGCAATTTGAGCTCTTAATCTCAGAATTGGAACTTCAGAAACCCCATAACCTAGTCCTGCCAGAGCTTTTAAAGGCGGAGAAACAGAGGTACAGCTTAATGGATCCAATTCACTAGGCTAAACAGCTCATGAACTTCTTTGAGGATCACAGACATGACTTTGACCTCTTGGTATATGCCCAGAACCTGGTACTTAATAGGATGTCCAGGAGGTATTTGCGTGAATTATGACAACCTTGTGAAGGTTAGCCCTTTTGACAGATGAAACCTAAGAGATGTGGCTTCACCAAAGTCATCCTTGTAGTGACCAGCTAGAATTTGATAGGAAGTTTCTGACTCCCGAGTTCCATGGCATTTTTTGCTATCATGGTGTTTTTTACTACCTGGGTGTACACAGCAGTCCTCAACCTTTTTGGCACCAGGGACCAGTTTCATGGAAGACAATTTTTCCATGGAAGGTAGGGAGGGCGCAGGGGGAAGTGATTGGGAGTGGCTGCAAATACAGATGATGCTCGCCGGCCATTCACCTCCTGCTGTGCACACCCCACTTCCTAAGTTTCGTGGAAGACAATTTTTCCATGGGAGGGAGGGCGGAGCTCTGTGGCCTGGTCCCTAACAGGCCACAGACAGGTACCAGGCCACAGCCCCCAGGTTAGGGACCACATTACTACTTGGATACACTTTCAAGTGTGATCTGGAAGCAGATAACAGTTGGAAGGAGAGAACTTGTGTAGTATTAGTGTGATGATTAAAAGTGAATGGCAGGCCGGGCGCCGTGGCTCATGCCTGTAATCCTAGCACTCTGGGAGGCCGAGGCGGGTGGATTGCTCAAGGTCAGGAGTTCGAAACCAGCCTGAGCAAGAGTGAGACCCCATCTCTACTAATAATAGAAAGAAATTAATTGGCCAACTAAATATATATTGAAAAAATTACCCGGGCATGGTGGCGCAAGCCTGTAGTCCCAGCTACTCAGGAGGCTGAGGCAGGAGGATCGCTTGAGCCCAGGAGTTTGAGGTTGCTGTGAGCCAGGCTGACGCCACAGCACTCTAGCCTGGGCAACAGAGTGAGACTCTGTCTCAAAAAAAAAAAAATGTGAATGGCCTGTAGTGGCCTACTCATCCTTAATGGGGGATAATTAAGAGAGACAGCTTAATGACAGTAAAACAGATCCAGTACTTCATTGTGGCCCTCAACAGGTTCAGCTGACTGTTAGCTTTTTGGATAAGATTGAAAACTAACCATCGTCAGCTTTGGAAATTTCAAAGTTCAGTAATGAATCTGAGCATGAGTTAACATCAAGATGGTTTTATTTCACCTTTTAGTGTAAAAATTGCCATTTATTTTGGAGCCTCTACTCCAGGCTACGCCCTCTATTTACATTTCATTCTTTCAGTAAACATATTTAGCATCTGCATGCATCAGGTGCTGTTCTAGAATTGCTTGAATTGTTCTAGAATTGCAGTTAGAGCAATGAATCAAAGTCCTGGCCCTTGGGATGCTTACAGTCTAATGTTAGTAATTTTTTATGCTTATGACTGCCTGGCAAAGCAGTTGGTGATAGCTTCCACTTAGCTGTAAAATGAGGTGAAGGACCTCAGCGAGAGGTCACTGGGGCAGTCAGCAGTAAGGCCAGGATTTAAACCCTGTTGTCTGCCTCCACAGCCCAGGAGGATTCCACAGTGCCCTGGAAGTCTGCCTCTGAGGGAACAGATGGGAACTGCAGCTTTGAGCCTGGGAGGCTGCCTTCCTGGCCCAGCAGCAGAGACTCTGTCCTGCATCGCCGTTAGCTTGTGCCTGGGGATCAGGTCTCAAACCTCTAGTCTCCCTTCCCACCTCCTCACATGGCACCCTGTTCCTAGGTTACCCAGTGCAGGTGCCCTTACCTCCCTTGCCACGTAAGGAAGGCGTTGCTCATGGTGAGCTGTGAGTTTCTAGGCCCCGAAACTACATAGCTCTGCAAAGCACTGGAGGATGATGGAGGAGAGGAAGGGAAAGGCCTCCCCTGCCCAGATCAGTGGAGGTTTTGCTGCTCAGGCCAAACAGTCTGTGTTCCGAGACCTGCTGTTATTAAAGAATAACAGCTGTAGAGAAAAGCGCCAGTACGTGTGCAGCTCAATGAATACCACACACTTAAAGCCTCTATGTACCCAGCACACGGATGCCCCTTCCCTCCTGCTCTCTACCCTACCTCATGATAACCATTTTTCTGATCTCTAATACTATAGGTTCATGTGCCTGCATTTGAACTTTATGTAAAAGAATCTTACGGTATAGCCCCTTGGATCTGGCTTCTTTCACTCACCATTGTGAGATTCTTGCATAATTCTGGGTGTAGTTATAGTTGACTCGTTGTATGTGAGTCCATTATGTGACAGTCCACAGTTCTGTTAATGAGCATTTGAGTAGTTTCCATTTTTTGGCTATTGCAAATAGTGCTTCTATAAACGTTTTTGCACAAGTCTTTGGGTGAACCTGTGTGCCCGTATCTGTTAGGTATATACCTGGGAGCACAATTTGCTGGGTTCATTGAGGACTGCCTGAGCATCCCAGTATGGGATCCTGTACTGAGAAGTCAGCCTTTCTCTGTCCAGAAGTAGCCGGGTCCTTTCTGGATTCTCCCACCTAGACAGTCTCCTTATCTCCTTTGCCAGACCTGCCTTCTGGATTCTTGCTTCTCGTCTGGCCTTTTGCTGGAGACAGGAAGTCTTCATTATGTACTTGGTCACATCCTTTGTCTCAGGGGCAGAAAATCTACCCCCTTCTCTTTGCCCTTAAGCTAATGCTTGCTTCTTTCTCGCAAAGTAAAAAGAGCCCTGAATTTCTTAGGTGAAAACATCTTTCTGGGTGAAGATTTTTATCCTGGCCAGTATGTGGGTGGCAGCAGCCTCATTTGACTAAATGAGCTGGTCAAATCCAGCTCCTACCTTATTGGAGAAGTAGGTGTCTGAGATCCAAGGCCAAGTTGAAATGGTCATTCAGACCAACAAATGTCTGAATACCTACTGGGTGCTAGATATTCAGAGGTAAGCATTTCCTTAACCTCAATGAGCTCTTGATTAGAGGAGGAAGCAGGTTAGTTAGCAGGGAATTTTAATAATGAATCCTTCATTCAATAACTATTTATTTATTGAGTGCCTCCTAAGTGTCAGGTACTGTTCTAGGTGCTGGGGATACATTAGTGAACAAAATGTGCAAAAAACCTAGGCGTCAAGGACTACTTTCCTGCAAGTGGAGAGAGACAGACAAAATAAGCACAATCTATGTATATATGCGATTGAGGGGGAGGTGGACAAGGAAAAATGGAGTCACCTAGGAATGGTTTCTGGCATGTTCTTGGAGGGACCTAGAGGAAGTGATATCCAGGCCGGAAGCTGAGGGAGAACTAGGCAAAGGAGTTGGGGCGTGAGAGGTGTGGGGGGTGGTGTTTTGGCTGGGGAACAGCATGATGTGTTCTGGGAATTTAAATACACTTAATCTGGCTGGATCACAGAGTGTACAGTAGGGAGAGGTAAGTGACAAGTAGGCAGGGTCCAGCCCAGCTTGGAATTGTCTCACCCCCTAACAGGGGCAGTAAGATGTTTGGGAAAGACCAGAAATACAGCTAAGGTCCCAGTTTTGTACCCCTATGGAGGCCAGTGTCTCTAAAGTCTCCTCTGGAACCAGGACCCTGGGCCCCACCTCCAGCATCCCTTCTCACCGCCTCCTCCCTGATTTTTCTCAGACTGGAGGATGTTGTCTGCCTCAGTTGACTTTTCTCATTTAATTTAGTTGCTGGCATTGCCCACCCAGGCAACCCAGGTTGCCCCAGGGACGGCAAGGAAGGGCTTTAAAAAACTGCCGCCACCACCTAAATTCCATTTATTGAGAGCTTACTGAATTCCAGAATCACACTATGTTCTTTATGTAATAAGCCCCTTTAATCTTCCTAAAAGCCCCATGGGCTGGGTGGGATTGGCCCCATTTAACTGGACAGGACCCAGGCTTGTAACTTTGTAACTTATCCAGGGTCACCAGCTAATAAATTGTGGAGTCTGAATTTGAACCCAGGTTTGATCCGGTGAGTGTGAAGTACTCGCCATTTGGAAATCAGGGTGGGAGAGGGAAAGAGATCTGCAGTCTTCTGGCCACAGCCAAACTATAGAGGAAGATTGAACATAGTTAACTTCTGACCCAAGAGCTTTGAATTCCTGTTCCCTCCCCAGGCCCCTATTACCAGGAGCAGGGGTGGGGGTTGGAGGCACTTCTGTCCAGGGCCTCCGGCCTCCCTTTTAGGCTGTGGGGGGACAGGGAGAGTGAGATCCCAGGCCTGATTGCGCTCAGCCTGCAGTCCTTGCAGAGAATCTGCTTCTGCCTCTCCTTTCCCCACCCCCATCTGCCCCCCAGGAGCAAGGACCTCCCCCAACCTTGCTCTGAATGGAGGAGCCTGGAAAACCCTGCTCCCCTCCTGCCCCCCTAGCCAAATCTGGGCGCCCTTGGGGTTCTGGGTTGCTAGAGCCTCAGCGATCTGCAAATCCTTCCAGCTGACAGCGTCGCCACCAGCTGCAGCTGCTGTGGTCTTGCTGAACTTCGGGATGCTGAGGTCCTGTTGCTTTCTCACAGTGCACCAAAATGCCTCATCCTGGGAAAGAAAGCCAAACAAATGTCCTCCTTTCTCCCTTTACCCTATTTTTGGCTATGTCACTGGCTACCATCTGAGGAGAAGGTTCAGAGCCAGGGCCACATGGCCAGGAGGTGGGTAGGCCAGACTCAGTAGGGAGGGCTGGTGGGCTGCACCCACTTCCTGAGAGCCTCTCCGGGCTGTACCAACCCCAGAAAGAGCTGCTTCCTGCTAGGACTCAGGGGTGCCAGGGCTTAAATGGGGAGATGGGGGCTGAGGAGGTACAATCCCAGCCTTCCTCTTCCCCCTCAATCTCAGTAACCCCCTCTTTGCTTGTTTTTTTTTGACACAGAGTCTCACTCTGTTGCCCGGGCTAGAGTGAGTTCTGTGGCATCAGCCTAGCTCACAGCAACCTCAAACTCCTGGGCTCAAGCAATCCTTCTGCCTCAGCCTCCCAAGTGGCTGGGGCTACAGGCATGTGCCACCATGCCCGGCTAATTTTTTCTATATATTTTTAGTTGGCCAATTAATTTCTTTCTATTTATAGTAGAGACGTGGTCTCGCTCTTGCTCAGGCTGATTTTGAATTCCTGACCTTGAGCGATCCTTCCGCCTCGGCCTCCCAGAGTGCTAGGATTACAGGCGTGAGCCACCACGCCTGGCACCTCTTTGCTTGTTTAAGACCAACTAAAGTTAGTTTGAAGTTATCTATTACCAGGAGACCCTGGAAACCTCTGTAGTACACTAGGAATAGAAGGTTTATTTTGCCCAGGGCTTCTGACCTTAGGGTCTCCCATTCCCTCTAGGAAGTGTTTGATCCCCTGGAATTCATTGTGTATAAGAGTGCATGGGGGGCTGGGCACAGTGGCTCACACCTGTTATCCTAGCACTCTGGGAGGCTGAGGCAGGCGGATCGTTTGAGGTCAGGAGTTCGAGACCAGCCTGAGCAAGAGCGAGACCCCGTCTCTACTAAAAATAGAAAGAAATTAATTGGTCAACTAAAAATATATAGAAAAAAATTAGCCAGGCATTGTGGCGCATGCCTGTAGTCCCAGCTACCGGGAGGCTGAGGCAGAAGGATTGCCTGAGCCCAGGAGTACGAGGTTGCTGTGAGCTAGGCTGACGCCATGGCACTCTAGCCCGGGCAACAGAGTGAGACTCTATCTCAAAAAAAAAAAAATTAAAAAAAAAAAAAGAGTCCATTGGCATCTTTCTAAGAAGGTTCCTCCCCCAAATTTGGGGACCACAGCGTATTCCCCACACTCCAGTCATTTCATAGCGAAGCAAGAAACCCTGTCCAGAGAAATGGTTTGTTACACGGGTCACTCAGACATGCTCCAGATTGTTGTCAAACCCAGCAGCAGGGACAGACGTGATGGTGCACCGCCAGGCAACGGGTGAAGGAGAAGGGGGTCCTAGGCCTGGTTCTCATCTCAGACAACATGGCCTGCAGCAAATTACTCCAAGTCCCAGCTCCTTAGCCTTGAGGCTCTAACTCCCGCGTGGAGGAAATGCCTCCATGGCCCTACAGCCACGAGGAGGTGGGCAGCTACCGGTTGGCCGGTTAGAGGGCCGAGTTGGCCGGTTAGAGGGCCGAGGTGGAGGGCTCAGCTGCCATCCCGGGCGTCTTGCTGAAGGCTGGCTGCCTTCTGAGCCGTCTTTGCACGGCGAGCCCCATCTTGTTGTAGCTTCAGGCAGGGGGAAAAACAACTCCTTGTGAGCTCTCCCCACACAAGCCAGGACAGGACATCAGGCCCACACCCTGCCCTCTCCCTGTGGACTCACTTCAGCCGGGCTTCCCACCAGGCTTCAAGACCTGCTGGGTTTTTTTTTTTTTTGTCTTTTATGGTCTTCTTCAGCTTCCAGAATTCTCCTGCATTCCCCAACTGGGACTTAACTCCATTCCAACTGGTTTACCCCTGCCTTTGGCCTGTGAGTCAGTAGTTCGCAAGCTTAGCTGATGACCAAATTGCCTGGGGAGCTTTTTATTTTTTAGCCCCCTCTACCCTTTTTTCTTTTTTTTTTTTTTTTGAGGCAGGGTCTTGCTCTCTTGCCCAGGCTAGAGTGTAGTGACATCATCATAGCTCAAGTGATTCTCCTGCCTCAGCCTCCCAAAGTGCTAGGATTACAGGCATGAACCACCACACCCAGCCATATGCTATTTTCTATTGTTTATGTAGGGATGGTTGGTTGGGATTTTAAATTAATACATGAATATGTGTTCACTGTAAAGGCAAATTATGTAAATGAAATATGTGACACTTTACTGTGTGACAGATACAATTATTAACTCATTTAATCCTCAAACATCCTTTGAGGGAGGTACTATTATTATCCCTATTTTACAGGCAAGGAAACTGAGGCCAGAGAAGTAACTTGTCTAAGATCACACAACTAAGTAAATAGTAGAACTTGGCTTCCACTCTAAAAGCCTGAGCTTACACCACTAAATTCTACTACCTGTCATAGAAGCAAATCAGAAATAAACACATAAAAGTTCTTCCTAAAGGCAAGCCCAGTTAATGGCTTTTTTTGTTTGATTGTTTTGGAGATAGACTCTTGCTCTGTTGCCTGGGCTAGAGTGCTGTGGCGTCAGCCTAGCTCACAGCAACCTCAAACTCCTGGACTTCAGCAATCCTTCTGCCTCAGCCTCCTGAGTAGTTGGAACTACAGGCATATGCCACCATGCCCGGCTAACTTTTTCTATATATTTTTAGTTGTCCAGCTAATTTCTTTCTATTTTTAGTAGAGACAGGGGATCTCACTCTTGCTCAGGCTGGTCTTGAACTCCTGGCTTGAGTGATCCTCCCACCTCAGCCTCCCAGAGTGCTAGGATTATAGGCATGAGCCACCCGCCTGGCCCAAGTTAATGGTTTAATGTGAATCCTTGTAGACTTTTTTCTGTACAAAGAACTCATGTATACATATAGGAATTTTAAAAACATTTATATCATGGATATAAATGTTATTCTGCAATTTTCTTTTTTAACTTAGAATCACAGGCATCTTTCCAGACTGTTAAATACACATCTATTTTTTTTAACAGCTCCATAGTCTTCTACATGGTGAATGTACCATGATTTATTTAGCCAATCTCCTATTTTTATCTTTTACAGATGTGGTGGTAGGGAGGAGTTAACATAAAAATTGGAAAGTGTTTGGATTTTTAGAAATCTAACTATCAGTAACTGCCTTATTAGGAAAGACTGCAGTGGAAAATGATCGAGTGAATTGCTCATCTTAACCCCATCCAGATAAATCAAGCTTTTACGTTTAAACAATACCTTTAAGACAGATTGTGCAGTAAGCTTAAGATAAGGTTACTATACACCATTTAAAAATCATTAACTTTTACACTGACCATTGTTTTATGACTTTATCTGAATAATGTTTCAAAAATATTTGAAATCAAAAACTTTTAAATTGCGTGACTCAGAAGAAAACCAACAGACACCTTCACACTAGCATTATTTTCCTTGGCGTTAGAGATTGAGAATGTGTCATTCAGTCAAAGCAAAATTATATTGTGAGTAAGCATTTTGCTGAATAAAAGTTGATTTCCATTCTTTTTTTTTTTTTTTTTAGACAGAGTCTCACTCTGTTGCCCAGGCTAGAGTGCCGTGGCATCAGCCTAGCTCACAGCAACCTCAAACTTGTAGAGACAGGGTCTTGCTCTTGCTCAGGCTGGTTTCGAACTCCTGATCCTCCTGCCTCGACCTACCAGAGTGCTAGGATTACAGGCGTGAGCCACCACAACTGGCCCGATTTCCACTCTTAAAACAGGCTCTCATGAGTCTGGGTGATAGGCTGGGAAGAGGAGGTCTAAGGGAGAAAGGGTCAAGGATGCTGCTGCCAGTTAACCATATGCTGGTCTGTGCTAAGTATTAATTCATTTAATTGAGGTAGCTATTAATATCATTCCCATTTCATAGCTGAGGAAACAGGTCTAGAGAAGTTAGCAAACTTGCCTAAAGTCAGTGTGGAACTGGAATTTGAGCCCAGGCACTCCAGCTTCAGACTCTGGGCTGCTTCTGAGGCCCAGATTTTGTCTTGAACAGCTGAGTGCATGATATGCTCTTCCCTGGGAGGGAAATGTTAGAAAAGGATCATATTTAGGGTAAGGGCAGAGAAGATCATGGATTTAATTTTTGACATATTGATTTTAAGACACCCTTAAAGCATCCAGTAGATAGAATCAGGAATAGATCAATATATGTGTTGGCAAGAGGAAGGATCTGGATATTTGAAATTTTTTTTTTTTTTTTTTTTGAGACAAAGTCTCACTTTTTGTTGCCCGGGCTAGAGTGCCGTGGCGTTAGCCTAGCTCACAGCAACCTCAAACTCCTGGGCTCAAGCGATCCTTCTGCCTCAGCCTCCCAAGTAGCTGGGACTACAGGC
>CAUYRT010009622.1:0-10418 GCA_963574885.1 Lepilemur ruficaudatus | reverse complement strand
CATACTGGACCTAATTGAGAACTGCAAGCTGTAACTCCTCAAATGCTTCCTGATTGGTCAGTCCTTTTTTTCACCTAATTTGCATTGTGACTGGGCGTTCCCCTCTTGCTTGTCTATAAAAGCTGTAACCTCATGCTCAATAAATGAGACTTGATCAGAATACTGTCTTGTCTCCATCTCTCGCCTCTTGTCCCATCTAGCTCCCACTCCCTCCTCCAGGTTCTGCGAATAACGTACCCGTGGGTGGGGACACATACCGTCTCTTTCCTACTGGAACTCTCACTGATGACCCCATGCCCCAGCCTCTTCTTAAAACCCTTCAGTGGTTTCTCATTGCTGCCGAGATAAAAGGCCGAAATCCATTAACGTGGATGGCTACCAAGTCCCCACGGGATCTGGCCCTGCTTGCTTCTCAAGCCTCATTGCTTGCATTTAACAAGTATGCTAGATTTTAGTAACAGAACAGTTAATTACAGGTCTTTTGCATTATTTTGAACTTTACATTCTAAAATAATTTAAAAATAATCTCAGACTTAGAAAAAAGGCACAAAAGTGACAGAGGATGCCCACATACCCTTTAGTCAGAGTCCCCAAATGTTAGCGTCTTTAACCACTTCACAATTATAAAAGCTGGGAAGTTAACTTGGATACAATACTGTTATCTAATCTACAAACCTTATTTAAATTTCGTGAGTTGTCCCACTAGTGGGTTTTTTTTTTTTTTAAAGATTCCGCGTTACATTAAATTGTCATGTCTTCTTCATTTCCATTCATTTGGGACAGTTCCTCCATCTTTCCTTGGCATTCATGACACTTGAAGAGCACTGGAGAGTTATTTAGAGTGTACCTCAGCTTGAGCTTTTCTGATTTTTCTTCATGATTAAACTCAGGTAGTGCATTTTTTGGCAAGAATATCACAGAAGAGATATTGCTCCCTCCTCGGTGCATCCTGTCAGGAGATAAGTGATGTCAATGTGTCTTGTTACTGGTGATGTTAACTTACCTCACTTGACTAAGGAGATGCCTACCAATTTTCTTCATTATAATGTTAGTATTTTTCCCTTTGTAAGGAATAACTGTCTTGTGGCAAGATACTTTGAAAATATGTAAATATCCTGTATTTCATCGTAATTTTCGCACTAGTTTTATCATCCATTCATGACTCTTGCTTGAACAGTTAGGACTATGGTATTTGTCTAATGGTGGTTTTCATCTCTCTAAACTTATTAATGGAATTCTACTAAGAGGAAAATTGTCCGCTTTCCTCCATTTACTTATTTATTTACATCCACATGGACTCATGGATTTTTTCATCTTTGATGGGTTGTAATTGATTACTATCATTTTTGTTACTCAGATTGTCCCAGATTGGGCCATTGGAAACTCTCTTGTGTCCTTTCATGTCCCCATAATTTTTTGAGCACTTCCTTACTTTCTGGCACCACAAGATGCTCCAGGCTTAGCTCATATTTTTCCTGACCCAGCCCTAGACTTCAAGGAGCTCCAATTCCTTTTATTGGGGACTGATATGTAGAAACCAAGATCTGACTGCTAAGGATTCTCGTAACTACTGGATGTCACTGTTTCTAGGCCCTCTCAGCAGACAGCTAGGATATATGAATGCATACACATATACACATCTATATTCATTTCTGTATCTGTGTGTGTGTAATCATACTGATACCTCTGATTCCAATCCAACACCGCAGGGTTTATTCCAACATTCCTCCTTTCTTTATTTGTAACCTTTTCTTTGACAATGAGAAACCTAGCTCTCATTATCCACAATACATTTATTTGCTGAACCCTAGAATACTACTAAAATAGTTTCATAATTGCTAACCCCCACCCCTGTGAAAATAAATTTACTTTAGCCTTAGCATATATAGTTAAAATACTGTTTTCCAAAGTTCCTTAGGTTCTTTTCTTCTCCATCCATTTCAGTTTGTTATTCATTTGTGCACAGCTAGGATCATATGTTATAGTTTATATTCCACTTCAGGTCCCCTTTTCCCCACATCTTGGCTAATTTAAATTATTTGCTTTTGGAATATGTGCCACTAACATGGTTCTAAAAGTCAGAACCATACAAAACGTAATACTCAGAGACACGTCACTCCCCCACATCCATTATACTCTGTTCCCATCTCTCCCACCCTTTCCACTCCATTCTTGTTTGTTTGCTCTAGGTAGCCAATTTCATTATTTTTCAGGTTTTGTGTGTGTGCACGTGTTTTGAACAAATGAACAGAAGTGTGTGTTATGTCCCCTCTTGCTTACATGCAAAGTAAGGACGTTGGTACTGTTTTGCATTCTATCTCAAGCTGCATGTTGTTACATTCTGGGAACCATTACTCAGTTCTCCTTCCACTGTGAAGAACATTCAAACCCCCTAACAACCAGCCAGTCCCCTCTCACTTTTCTCTACTTTTCCTTCAGACCTCACCCAAGCATTACGTCTCCTGATATTTCTCTTACACTCCTGCTAGGCAAATACCCTTTGAATATTATATTAGGTCATTAAGTATGAATGTCCAATTTCCTTAAGAACTAAGTTTGACAGTGGATATCTCTGACATTTCACTTTCACACTTCTTGGGGTTTTTTTTCTTTCTGTTGTGAAGGTACATCCTCAGTCTTTCAAACACACAGTTTGACTTGTGATTATCTTTCACATTTTTTATTTTTAGAGCAATTTTTGTGAAACCATGGATAAGTCAAAAATTTGTGTTATTTTTGAATATTAATTCCATCATGGAACCAATGCAGAGCACACAGCTCAAAATACCATTGAAGTGTTTGGGGAGGATGTGGCTAATGGACACATAGCATGTCTATGGTTTAAGAAGTTCCATTTTGGAGATTTTAATTTTGAAAGTGAACCGCATGGGTGACCTGAGACCAAGGTGGCTAATGATGAGCTGAAAGTAGAAGCAAATCCATCTCAACCTATGCGTGAATTAGCAGTAAGGTTTGACGTTACTATTCCAACAATACTGGATCATTTGTAACAAATTGGCAAGGTGAAGAAGCTGGATCACATGAATTAAATGAGCGTCAGAAGAGAAATCATCTTGAAACTTGCCTTTCTTTGCTGTCACGACATAAAGGCGAACAATTTGTGCACTATATTGTTACATGTGATGAAAAAATAGATTTTTTTTTTTGATGATTGCAGGCATTCAGCACAATGGATGGATGAAGATGAAGTGCCAAAACACAGTCCAAAACTGAATATGCATCAAAAAAAGCTAATGGTGTCTGTTGGGTGGTCCAGCACTGGTATTATCCACTACAGCTTTCTAAAACCTGGTCAGTTGATTACAGCGGATGTCTACTGCAACCAGTTCGACAAAATGATAAGAATACTTGCAATTAAGCAGCTAAGATTAGTCAATAGAGACAGGTCAATCCTCCTGCAAGACAATGCTTGACCACATGTTGCAAAAAACAATGCTTCTCAAACTACAGAGGCTGGACTTGGAAACTCTCTGTCATCCACCATATTCACCAGACCTTACACCAGCTGCCTACCACTTCTTCCAGGCTTTGGACCACTTCTTGCAAAGAAAAATATTCAATTCTCAACAAGCTGTGGAAAACACCTTTTGCAATTTCATCACCACTCGCCTCTCCAGGCTTCTTCACTGCTGGCATAAACAAGCTACGCTTAAGAAGGCAAAACTGTGTCAATAGTTTAGGCACACACTTTGATTAATTGTACTGCTTCTTGTTTGAGATATAATAAACTACAATTTAGATTCAATATTTCATATTTAATGACCTAATACTTTATTTCCTAATACTTTATTTCTTCGCATAGCACTTACCACAATTGCAGGTTAGATTTATTTGTGTGAATATTTAAAATCTGTCTCATGTAAGCACCATGTGGACTGGGACCGTTGTTCTGTTTTGCATCCCTTGACTCAGCTCAGTGCCTGGCACTTGATATGTGCTTATTGAATGAAAAAATAAATGAATGAAGTGTTAGCGATATATTTAAACAAAGTTTCAATAGAGTCATGTAATTTGAATATCCAACAGGTTGTTGCAGGCTGTTGGTTACCCTTTCTTCACTTTGGGACTGCCAACTTTACAGATGTCCAAATAAATAAATATAATTATTCTTAAGGTTTTGAAAGGTATTTAATCTGCCTGTCTTTATTCTCAATTTTACCTTATCTTTTTCTAAGAATATGCCTGTTTTCATCTCTCTGAACATGAACATAGGCCACCCCCAATGCCTGAAGAGCCCCCGTTTTGTTTCCCACTAACTGTTCTGAGTGACTCTCCGGACCACTTGTTTTTGTAAACATGCATGGCCAAGGCTGGTAGATGTCCCTAAATCTCTTCTTCCCTCCTGTAGCAAAAGAACTCCTTATTTTAGCTATGTTTCTCAACCTTCTTTGCAGCTAGATATGACCATGAAACTTAGCTGTGGCCAATGAGATAATAGAAATAATATGTGTAACTTTCAGGGAATGTCCTTAGCGAGAAGGAGTGCCCTTTTCCTTGCCTTTTCTTCTTTCTGCTGGTTGAAAGGGGACATGAAGGTTTAAGCTGGAGCGGTTATCTCAGACTTTGAGTTGGAACAACAAGGCCCCTGAGATGTGGAGTACTATGTTAGCCCTAGGCTGTTTACTTCCAGACTTTTGAGACAGTGACAGAGACAAATAGTGAGAGACAATGAAAATCACTTGTTTAAGCTACTTATGTTCGGGTTTTCTGTGACTCACAGCCAAATCACATCTTAACTTATGATAGCTTGCCTTACCATAACATCCAGGCATAAAGCCAACTTTACCACTTAGCGAGTAGGGATAAATAACCCGAACAAACCTCACATTAGTTGAATAAAGCACCCTACATAAAGGAAAGCAATGCTTTAGGAATCCTTATGAGAGTGGCCAACTGTAGGGCTAGGGGGCCATGATGATAAAGGATGAAGACCACTGAGGTGCAATGGCAGATGTCCACCTCTTTAGTCACTCAGCACCCTTTGCTCTCTTGTCCATTTGGTGAGTCACTAATGTGCTACCAGACTCAGTCCCAATGTCACCTCCATGAATCCATTCCTGACTAGATCACCACCAGGAAGAACAGATTATTCACATCTAACAGCCACCTCTTCTCATCCTCTATCCTCCCTCATCTGATATCTTGTATTTATTCTGTCAAGAAAGCTTGTACCATTTTAGCACCCTTAATTCTCTATTGGAGCTGGATGTGGTGGCTCACACCTGTAATCCCAGTGCTTTGGGATGAGCCCAGGAGTGGTGGCATATGCCTGTAATCCCAGCTACTCTGGAGGTTGAGGTAGAAGGATCACTTGAGCCCAGGAGTTCTAGGCTGTGGTGAGCTATGATCACGCCATCACATTCTAGCCTGGGCAACAGAGCAAGACTCTATGTCTAAAAAAAAAAAAAATATTTCTCTACTGGGAAGCTCTTTGTGGAGTAGGACCTGCATGTCTTATCTCCATCTCTATATATCTAGTAAAATGTCGACACATACAGCCACTATTAAATGAGAATTGAAATGAATAAATACTTGTCTTACCAGATCCAACTCAAGAAGCATATGCACCCATAAAATGAGATCATTTCTACATATGATGCAGGAACACAATCTTCAAGCCCTTGATAATTTCCCTCAACGTTTAGATATCTTTCTTCCCCTTTAACCTCGCCTCTACTCTTTTTTTCAACTGACCTATTCAGTCACTAATATGGAAAATTAAAAGCACTTGCAATGCCTACAAAGTAATAATCGATTCAGGCAAAGATCATCAATGAAAGCTGTCAACCTAGAATAAACAACAGAGAAATCGACTCTCCAAAACAAAAAGTTTATTTGGGAATGGCAAGAAATTGCAATTTGGGATACACATGCTATGGTGGACCATAGGAACATACCAAGAGATTGGGACAAGGGGAAGCTTTTAAGTGACAATAGGAGACATCCAGGTAAACTGCTTTGAAACAAAGACCATTGGCTACAGAGACTTGCTACGGGAGTAGGCATTAGTTTATTAGTGGGGACAGCTATTTTTAGGCAAATGTCCTTGTATGAGCAGCTTATCTGGAATACTGCGGTTTTGAGGAATTTCTTGCAATAATATCTGTTACAGGTATATGTGCACGAGGGGTCCTTCTTCATGGCCTCCCAGCTGCACTGTGGTAGAATATGACGTAAGTGATTCCATTTTGATACTGATAACCTTCACAAGGCTAAAGCCATTGATATAAAAGTTGAGGGGAATAGGATATTTGCTGGCTGCCAAAGTATCACACAACAAGTTACTTACTAATTACAAGTGAATAAATGTTCGTTTACAATGGAAAGATTAAATTTAGCATCACTCACAGCGGGATAGCCTGACATTATGTTCTCCTGATGTGATGTAATATGAAATACATAAAATGGTGTGTTCTTGCTAAAAGCTAAAAACACTTAAATCTTGCACTGTAGCCCAAGTGACAGATTAAGACCCTCTCTCAAAACAAAACAAAACAAAACAGCATTTAAATCTAATTATGCTTCTAGCTTAAGTTGCCAGAAATACAGGGCAAAGGGAAACAAGTTAAAAGAAACTACAAGGAGAAAACCAGACAAATCCAAAATGTGAGACATTCTATGAGTTCATGGGCCTAAACTGGGATGTAGGTTAAAAGTGACCAATGCAATGCAAGATTGAATTCTAGATAGAAAAACAAAAACAAAAGCAACTAAAAAACAACTAAAAATATGTTTGAGACCATTGGAAAAATTTGAATATGGCTTAATATGTACTGGATACAATACAACATTATAGAATTACAACTTTTCTTATATGTGATGAATTATGTTTATAAAAGAGGATGTTCTCTTTCTTAGGAACTACATGTTGAAAACTAAGATATCTGCAACTTGCGTTCAACGTGTTTCAAAAAACGGTGTTGTTAGAAAAGGATAAGCAGGAAATGAGAACAGTTACATGGACACATGAAATATTTTTCAGAATGTTAAGAAAAGTTTCTGGGAGTGTGTCCCTGCTTGTATATAAACACAGAGAAAGTAAACGGAGCAAAGATTTAACAGTTGATGAATCTAGATGAGGGTACATAGGGTACTAGTCCTTCAATTTTTCTGCAGATTTGAAAATTTTCAAAATCAGACGTTAGTAGAAAATGTTAGAGATTTTGAGTTGGCTTAGAAAATAAATCATGCATCAATTAATGTAAAATTCTGTCTAATACTGCTTTTTAAAAAGAATTCATGAGTAGTTTTTGTTATTTACTGAAATCCTTTGGGTTTATGAAGTACCAGGCCTTGTGCTAAATGCTGTGCATGCACAATCTCATTTAATCCTCATGAAAGTTGCCTGAGGTAGGGACTATTGTCCACACCATTTCACAGAAATATGAAGTGACATGTTCAGCATCACGCAGCTGGCAAGGGGGAGCCAGGATCTTCACCCAGGCAGTTTGATTCCTCAGCCTGCACACTTGACCACTTTTATACTTATACCTAGTGTCCATGCCATCATATGGTCACAATAGTAGCATAACCACACACAACTGAATTATTATTACACATTTGGATTATCATTTACGAGGTAGCATCTTCGAAAGCATTTAAATCAAACAGAGCTTCAGGAAGTCTGGAGCTTGGGCAATGTGCCTCAGTTCTCTTAAAGCTTCATTGAGTTTCTATGATTAAAACAGCTATGTGCTAGTAATTGCAACTTAATAAAATGCTTTGGAGATCTTGAATAAACTTTTTTCCTTACTATCTTTATTATAGTTACAAGTTTTACCATTGAATTGATAAGTTGAAAAAAACATTGGGTTAAAATATTGCACATCGGAAATATCTTAGCCAAGCAAAAAAGTCAAATTTTTGGACACTATTTGCAATATCTCTTTAATGTGTGCTATGGACACTCGAGGGGGCTTCTGTGCTACCACTGACTTGCAGTACACATGACGTTGGGAGGCATCAAGTAGACATTTAGAGACTGCTTGGTATCCAGGCACAAGCTCAAGTCATGCATACCAGAAATATTTTTAAAACCTGGACTGGAGCGGTCCCAACAATTCCACAAAAACATATTTGTATCATTATAAAGTACAGACTATAAACTACCTGAAAATAGTTCTGAAAATCTAAGAAAATGTTAACGTAGAAATAAAGATGAAAACAAGACCAAATTATAAAAGTGTTAGTACAGCCAACACTTTTTTTTTTTTTTTTTTTTAGACAGAGTCTCATTGTGTTTCCGGGCTAGAGTGAGTGCTGTGGCATCAGCCTAGCTCACAGCAACCTCAAACTCCTGGGTTCAAGCAATCCTTCTGCCTCTGCCTCCCAAGTAGCTGGGACTACAGGCATGTGCCACCATGCCCGGCTAATTTTTTTTATATATTTTTAGTTGTCCAATTAATTTCTTTCTATTTATAGTGGAGACGGAGTCTCACTCTTGCTCAGGCTGGTTTCGAACTCCTGACCTTGAGCAATCCGCCCGCCTCGGCCTCCCAAAGTGCTAGGATTACAGGCGTGAGCCACCGCCTGGCCAGTACAGCCAACACTTAATTGCTTTTAGTAACTTACATTGTGACTCTATTGGAAGGGGATTCTTACTTGACAATTACCAATGAGATGCAAATGACATGCCAGCCTTTTCTGTATCAAAAAAGCATCCTGACACTGACTGTTTGCATGAAAATTAAGCAAAAGAATTAATTGTGACGTCAATAAACTTCTTGTATCCCAGTGAGAATAGGATGCAGCACATATAAAGAACCACTGTCTAGGAGATAAAGGACACTAGCTGGACCCAAAGAAAAAAAAATGCTCTCAAGATGATGTGGTGGCAGAGCTGAGAATGAGGGTGGAGGGTTACAAGGTAAATAAGGTAAATATGGACATGAGATGTTTCCAGTTCAGCTAGATTTGAATCCTTGCTTCTCTTGAGAGACAGGACCTAATGGATAAGAACTCACTGACATTTCCTAAGATCTCCACTCCTTTCCTGACTTTAAAACAAACTCAGTATTTGTCTCTGTACTCCTTAGATGACACCTTTCTCTGACAGCAATCAGTGCAGGCCCAGGTCACTGGCACTCCAGGACCTGCTAGTGCCATTCCTGTAGCCTGATAAGGATCTCTGCTATCCCTAGTCATTGTCCAATATGTAGACACCCCATACTGATTCTTTCCTATTAATAGAATCTCTCCCTACGAGTGTTTCTTGAGTTTTTCTTGCCTGACTCCCACCAATCTCCTACACTTTTCTGCCATAACCTCTATAGGGTCCATTTCATGATGTACCAATTACCCTGCTTTCTCAAATCTCCACTGAAGTTCCCTTTATTTCCTACCTTAACTGAACCTCACTCTCCTCTGAGGATATGATTTCACCTGCAGCATTTTGAGAAGAAGTTTCACATTTTCCATGAACCTCAGAGTTGGGAGATGGGGTTTGTGTCCTCTTCACTCACTGCCGTTACTCTTGGGTGAAAGCTTATGCTCCTCCAAGCTTCAAGTCTAGCTCTCCTGTCCTTTACTCCCTCTCTATTGCAAACCCCCACTTCTGGTCACTCCCCTCAATCACAGGGCCTTTGTTCTTCTTCCCCTCCTTAGGTCTTCCCATGTTCCTGAATAACTCCAATATCCTTGTGAATGGTCTGTGTACTTCCTCATCAGCAACAGGCACTTCCCTCTGGAGGCTTCTACCTTCATGGTCACATCCACCAAAGACTCGCTCCTTCACTCAACTTCAGTCAGGCTCTTCAAGGACATTCCCCCATTTTGGCAAGAATCCTTCTAAGTCAGTTTAGCCAGATTTCCCTGGCTAAGCTATTTGATTATTGATATTCTATCATCCTCAATATCTGATCAAATTTCTCAACCCCCAGGTGATAGTTGATCATCCTGCCTGCCTTCACCAAGAATCCTGTTAGGTCAGTTTAGCAACAATACCCCTAGACTTGATATTTTCTCTAAGTAATTTTCCATCCACTGACATCTCCCCCGACCCCACTCCTTGGCTATAAATCCCCACTTTTGCTTGTTGTATTCATAGTTGAGCTCAATCTTCATTTTTTTTCATTTTTTTTTTTTTTTGAGACAGGAATCTCACTCTGTTGCCCGGGCTAGAGTGAGTGCCATGGCATCAGCTTAGCTCACAGCAACCTCAGACTCCTTGGCTCAAGCGATCCTTCTGCCTCAGCCTCCCGAGTAGCTGGGACTACAGGCATGTGCCACCATGCCCGGCTCATTTTTTTCTATATATCTCTTTAGTTGGCCAATTAATTTCTTTCTTTCTATTTATAGTAGAGACGGGGTCTCGCTCCTGCTCAGGCTGGTTTCGAACTCCTGACCTCGAGCGATCCGCCCACCTCGGCCTCCCAGAGTGCTAGGATTACAGGCGTGAG
>CAUYRT010009621.1:0-11941 GCA_963574885.1 Lepilemur ruficaudatus | reverse complement strand
AAGTTCCAATTATGGAAAGGAATAAGATTAGAATTAACATTATAGTGTTAGTTTGGAATAGAAGGTGTCTGTTTTAACTCTTTTTTTTGCTATATAGATCATACTATTGTTTCAAACATATTGATAGCATATTATGCCTTTTATTATATCTAAGTGTCTCCCTTTTTCTTTGTAAATGCTTTTGCTTAAATACAACCTTATCAGCTATAACATCTTTTTACTCTAAGCCACTCTCAATCACTTTGTTTTGGATGCATTTTTTTCAAATGTTATATAATTGGTTTCTAATTATTTATACCATTTGAAAATCATCCAATCCTATGTCGTTATTAGTTTTTTTAATGCTTCTTTGTGGTTCACATTCCTTTCTATCATTTGCTCTATAGTCTTCATTTTTCTTTCCTTCAATACTTCTGATTATTTAAAAACAGGTAGTCTGTTTTTCTAATGGATACCGTATAAAATTTATAACTTTTATAAAAAGCAGTATTTCTTAATTTCTCTTAGACATCAGAAAAGTATGTCTGTTAATTTTCTTCTATAAAATATGGAGAAAAATGTGTTTCTTTAAAACTCCTCTCTATAACTTCATTCTTCAACATACCCCCATGAACCTTTCTAATTACTGTTAATATTGTTTTCTTTCAAAATGTATAATATGTGCATTCCCTTCTTCAAAATTCTCATGCTTAGTTAGCCTAAAATATGTATTTAAATAGATAACTTGCTTGCCATTAATTTTTATAAAACAACCTTTCTGGTTTTCAATCCATTATTTTGATTCTTTTCTAGTTGGTCTGTTTAAATCATCATGATTTTTAAGATTTTTGTTCTTTTCTGTTTTAAGGGTTTTTTTTTTTTTGATAGGTTGTGTAGCTACTATATTGCCTGAGTTCTTACACACTTCAAAATCCATGTTGACTTTGTACATGAATGACAATTTGGTGACATTAAGGTTATTTGGCCACATTTTATTTTTCTCAAAACTTTTAGACATCATTCCATTTTCTTTTGATAATGAACATTGCTGTGGAGATGTTTTAGACAAGCCTTAGATGACTTGTGTTGTGTGTTTTTTTGTGTGTGTATGTGTGTAAACATCCAAAGATTTCTTTTTATACCTTCTTTTACATATTTCTTGGTTGGTCATTTTGTATTAGATGCTAGAATTTATTCATTATGATAAAATGAGTTTACTCTAGAATGCAAGGATAGTTAAAAATTTTTTTAGAAACATCAGTACAATTTTCCATATTAACATATTAAGAAAAAAGGAATCACAGACATGAAAGCTGAAAATAATTCCATAAAATGGATATTTATGATATTTTTAAAATATCAGAAAATAGGGGATAAATGTGAATCAAAAGCCTATAGTACTATTATATTTAATGCTAAGACTTTTGAAGATTCACATAAAATTTTTTAAAAGGCAAAGTTTTCTATCAATTCTTCTTCTCAATATTAAATATTCTGGAAATTCTAAAATATAATTAAACAAATTGAAGAAATAGGAATACAAACCACCAAGAAAAAGTCCAAATAGTTTTTATAAGATTTGTACATACACAGGACAGTTATATCCTAGGTATCTACAGGTAAATAACTGGTAAAAATTGGTATCTATAGGTAAAAAATGGTAATGCCTTTGTTTGCATTGAGGGAACACTGGAGAAATTATGGGTTTGGGAATGGGGATATGATTTGTTATATTTTGATATACTGGCTTTGAAATACCTGTGCAACTTCCAAGTGAAAATGTTGTGGTTTGTTGAGTGAGCAGTTGCACATACCCGTATTGGAAATATTTATTGATTTAAAATTAATTATTTGGAAGGTAATTTCCTCTTCTAATTAATAGGAAAATATATGCATAATTGATTTTTCTAATTTTTATTCTGATAAAATAATTAAAGTACATGAGTGACAAGGAAGAAAAGGTGGCACCTAGTAGATTTCCATAATGTCATATTAGCTATAACTATCTTATTTGCAGGGTAGGCTGGGGAATATAATGTTTAGCTGGATAATTTTTCCTGTCAAATAAAACTGAAACTCTCTTGTGTTTTGGATTCTACTCTACATCTCTATCCCTTATACTATGACCATAGCTCAATCCGTCATTAGCTTTTAGCTGGAGTTTTGCCAGAGCTAATTAAATGCCTCCCTGACAGCATTATCATTAATACATGTAGATGTCATGGATTCAACTAGTTGGAATAGATCTTAGAGGGCATAACTATAAGTCATCTCATTTCATAAAAGAAAAAAATGCAGAAAGAATGAATAAAGAATTTTCCCAAAGTCAAGCTACAGTAAGTAATGGTACTGGAATTTGTAAAAATTGAAGTAATCTGAATGATTCCATTCAATTTTAAACATCTCTTGTGAATTTTATCATATTTATATTATAAAATATTTTTTTAGAAAGTATGTGGTAATTGGAAAAGAAGAAAAAGGAAATAAAGTGATGATTTAGTCAGAGCAGCATGGTATTAATAGAAAGATTAAAGCCTTTAGAATAATGCTCATCCTAGTCAATCCTCTTTTGATAGAAAGTGAAAGTATCCTAATCAAACTACCCTTAGTACAAATGAGAGAATTTATAGGAAATATGCAAAGATATCTCAGAAACCCCAGGGTGGGAATTGTAGCTTGTCTCACAAATGCCTTAGTTCCAGGAACTGGAAAGGTACCTACAACCAAAGTGCACTTTATTATGGAAAGTATGGCCTATATCTTGGCTTCCTCTCTTAGTCCATTTTGTGTTGTTATAACAGAATACCACAGACTATGTGATTTAGAAATTTATTTGGCTCACAATTCTTGTATCTGGGGAGTCCAAAATTAAGAGGGCTGGCAATGGGTGAAGGCTTTCTTGCTGTGTCATCCTAAGGCCATGAAGGAAGGCAAGATGGGGGCAGAGAGAGAGGGAGAGAGGCTGAATTCATCCTTCATGAGGAACCCACTCCCTACTCTCACAACAACAAACCTGCTCCCAAGATAATGGCACTAATCATGTATGAAGATAGAGCCCTCATAATCTAATCGTCTTTTGATGATCCTATCAATATTATTGCTTGGGGATTAAGTTTCCAACATGTGAACTTTGAAGGACACATTGAGAATTAGATTCATTCACCCACCCAATCGCAGCAGCCTCAGACAAAGCCAGAACCTCCTAACTTAGGAAGAAAACCCATATCTGAAGCAACTGGAGTTGTCACATAAAAACTTGTAGGTGAATGCTTATGGAAGCATTATTCATAATGGCCAGAAAGTGGAAACTCAGAAGTATTATCAACTGAAATAAAAATCTGTCTTAGTTTTTCATCTGCTGTAACAAATTACCACCAACTTAATGGTTTAAATAACACAAATTTATTTTCCTACATTTTTGGGGGTCAGAAGTCTAAAATCAAGGTGTTGGCAGGCCTGTGTTCCTACTGAGAGATCTAAGGATGGTCTGTTTCCGTGCTTTTTCAAGAATCCAGAAGCTGCCTACATTCATTGGCTTTATTTCCTTCCTCCATTTTCAAAGCTAGTAGCATAGCTTCTTCTCTTTCTTTTGACTTCCTACCCCTCTCGAAGGATCCTTATAATTATGTTAAACCCACTTGGATAATCCAAGACAATCTTTCCATGTCAAGATCTTTGATGTAATCACATTGGAAAAGTATCCTTTACCATGTAAGGTAGCATACAGTGGTTAGGTATGGTAACCCACCTTTTACCATGTAAGGTAACATAAAGTTCCAGTCATTGGGATGTGGATATCTTTGGGGGGACATGATTTTGTCTACCATGGCCCACCACCTGGCCCCAAAGATTCTCATCTGTTCCACATGCAAAATGCATTTTCCCCATCCAAAGATCCTTTAAAAAAGTCTCAACCCATTATAGTGTAAACTTTAATCCAAAATGTTAGGGAAATTTAAATGTATGGAAATTTAACTAAATTTAAAATTTCCCAAAAGGCTCGGCAGGAGTCCAAAAATCTCATTTAAATCCCATCAGCTCAAAAGTCCTAAATCTCGTCATCTAAATCATCTGAACTAGGCATGGATGAGTCTCTATGTATAATCCCTCCTAGGACAACATTCTTCTCCATTTGATGACTTGGGAAATAGTAAACAAGTTATGCACTCCCAAAATACAGTGCTGAGACAGACATTGGATAATAGTTATAGATATTCAAAAGGGAGAAGATGGAAGGAATAAAAGGGGGTCATCAGTTCCAAGTAATTTTGAATTCCACCTGGTAATATATTAAATTTTATATTCTGGGAATAAGTCTTTCTGGTTCTTGGCTCATCATCTGGGGTCAAAGCTCCATTTTTGGAGTCACCCTCCCTGCTCTTTTGAAGGATAGCACATGTTTGATTGAAGTTGAGCAGTTTTGTCAGCTTGTTTTCCGCCTATAGAACATTGGGAGTCTGATAGCCATCTTTCATTTTTTTCCTCTCTGTCCTTTCAGTCCAAGCTGGCAGTGTTTCTGCTGATATAAAATTCTCAAGAACCTTGTGAGTCTTTATGTATGTTTGGGTATTGACTCTGTTAGGCAAAACTTCCTCTAAATGTGTCTTCTGGACAATACCGCTTCTATTCCCAATTTCTGTTTACATGTTTAGATGAGAGGATTCATGAGCCAAATGCCTAATCTCTTTAAATAACCCTCTAAGCAACTGAATATTGTGACTATGATCCTAAAAACATTAGCAAAAGGTCTTTTAGCCATACATTTCTTGTTCTTGCTAGAGAATACTTCACTGACAGCGAATCACCTAATTTTAGCATCCTTTGAAATCTGAATAGGTAAGAATTCCCCAAATTATCAAGTCCTGATTTACTTATCAATTCTTTGCTCAATTTATCTTATCCCTCTCATATTTTACTATAAGTAAGCAAGAAGAAATCAGTCTGCATCTTCAATACTTTGTTTGAAAATTTCTTTCATTAAATATCCAAATTCATTGTTTTTAAGCTCTGCTTTTCATATATCTGTAAGGACACAGCTCATCTAAGTTTATACAAGTATAAAATAAGGATCCATTTCCTCAGATTTCCAATAATATAGTTCTCATTTCCTTCTGAACCCTCACCAGCAGTGCTTCTAACATCCTTATTTAAACAGTAAAATACATAGAAATGAGTCTTATTTTCCCATGATGACTATTTGAAAGGTTTTTCATAATAACATATCTCAAATTCAATAGAACTATTTTTATCCCTGTGAAATTTCTTAACCACCCATTGTAAAGTTCAGCATTGTACAGAAAAGATGACTTAGAGCAAGTTGAATTTAGGTGGCATGTATACATAGTTTCCATTTCTATCAAATCACACCATAAGAAAATTATTTGTTTTCAATTGCCTCTCTACACTTTTCATTTCTTAAAATAAAAATTCCCATTTTTCCTAATATGCTTTTAACATCTTTCTGACACCTCTCTTTTTCTAACAAGAGAATGCAGGCTTAAACTTGTGAGCTTTGGGCAATCAACAAGATCAATGTTAAATGTAATGACATTATTTTGTTTTCATGACTTTTCTATCATCAATTATGATACGTTTCCAAATTATACTTCTGTAAAACAGAATACTTTAAAAATTTAGTCTACTTTAAAAATTAGTACTGAAAATTATAGTACTGACATCAGGGAAAAGCTTAAATAATATTTTATGTAGATTTGAATATTACTAACTTTCTTCTATCAAGGACTAGACAGTAAATATTTTAGCTTTCACAAATGCTGCAATCTTTGTGGCAACTAGTAAACTATTCCATTGCCATGGGAAAGCAGCCATGGACAATTTGTCCATGAATGAGTGTGGGTTTTGTTCCCATAAAGCTTTATTTACAAATCAGGCTGAATTCTGACCTGTAGTTTGCTGACCCCTATTATAAATGAGGGATCAGAGAAGATATGTTACCTTCTCTGGATTAACATAGCTGGTTAAATAGCTGGTTAGTGGCAGAACAAGGACATATATCCCCCAAAGGTATTTTATTTTATGCTATATGACACCAGAAAAATCTCCTAGGATTTCTTCAGTTTAAGAAGTTTTACCAAAGGAGTAATTCCTTTTCTTTTTTATTTTTTTCTTTCCTTCTCTTTATTTTTGATGGGGGTGGATGGCAGGGATATTTTTGGCTTACAGTTTACCATTGTTCATATCATACTGTACATATATGTATCATATTGTTAATTATTATTCAATCCAGGTATTCCGATAATCATCTCATCATGCATAAATGGAAAATATAGACTTGAAAACTGAAATGATTTGAATCATGCATTTAACAAAGAATATATAGATAGGTGTTTGCATAAATTAATGTAATAAAATGTAACCTAAAAATAGAAGGCACTTAAAATACTGTGTATCTGAAAATTCTACACTAGGGAACTGCATTTCTAATAACCTACCCTTTGATTGATAATTTAGTTTTTTTTTGTAAAAAGTTAAGTTAGTCATTAATTGGTATCACAAGAAAGGATTAACATGATATCAAATACGGTTAATAATTTCCATTCAGTTCCCCCAATGACTTGATTTAAAATTGAAGACTGAAAATGTTATTTACTATTAGTTGCTGAAGTTGGTATCATTTATAAGAAGCAAACAAGATCAGTATAATTATTCCTTTCCTCAGCTAAAAATTGTCTACATATTTAGCAGTGGGCTAATGACAAAGTCTTTCATTTTCATCTCTGAGGAGTACTTAATTATTGAATAATCTCAATTTAAAAACAAATATATGTTGTTTTATTATCTTTCACGGCTTCTCAGCCTTTGGGCTAAAATCAAGTACAGTATTATCTTTCTTCTTAATAAAATGTCCCAGTCATTCCAACAGAGTATGAATTGAAGAGTTTTCGGCTGTCTTTATTAAAATTAAGGGAATATGCTTAACATGTTTAAGAAGAGAAAGCTAACATTTTATTAATATGCACTTGATCTCTGGGCTCTGATTTAAGGTACATGATTCAGCTCTCTTGCAGTAAAGTTTTGGTGAGCTTGTTTGGAATAATCAAGTATAAATTTATATTTTCTTCATATTCAAATTTAAGAAACAAATTTTTGCTTCTCTCTGGGAACTTCACCAAATGCATCACATAATGAAGGCAGTTCCAAGCTCTTGATAACATGTTTTCTAATATTTATTTCTAAGTCTGTAATTTGTAACACATGTTCCCATAGAAAAATGTTATGATACATTCACAAAATAAATGTACAAGGCTAGCACAAAAGTTAATATTTACTGTGCAGTTAGTGAGAATATCAGCTGCTACAAGGTCATTTATGATGGGGGGAAAAAAAAGAAAGAAAAATGTTGTGCAAACAACTCCAGATACTTTTTTTCAAGAAACTGACTTCAATGGTAAGTTCTCCTCCTTTAACTACAGAATCAAATCCTGATTCTCCGGCATTCACTCCATCCAGCCAGCACCGGCTCCATCATCACCTTCCGATTAATATTAGCCAAACTTCTTGCCTTAAAAATCCCCTTCCAGTAAGCAAGACATCAACACAATATTAGGTTATTAGGGAGCACTAACTCTTAATATTCTTTTTTGAAATTTCATATTTTTATGATTTTGTTTTTATATTCTATTTGTTTGAATTAAAAGGAAGAGCACAATTTAAAAAAAAATTTAAACTCTCAAATTTTTCCAAGTACAAATATATAATATAATTCCATTGTAGACATTTAATAATTTGGTTCATCAAGCTTTTTAGCTAAATATCTCTAAAATAAAGATTTCAAGGAGAATTATTTTTGTTTGGAAATTCCTTATTTCCTCTACCATTCCTGTTCCTTTTCATTCTCCTTCTCCTTATGTTATTCTGTGTGTGTGTGTCTGTATTGTATATTCTGACAAAATATCTATTTAAAAAGTATTTTTCAGAAGCATATTATAACTGCATAATATATAAATAATCAACCTTCTGAAAAAAAGTAAAGTCAACATTACTGAAGTCCAGTAAACATTGACGGAGATTATCTTTGCCTTGAGTTTTATTTCTGAGCAACTCAACCTAAGGCAAGAATTGAATTAACATTATAAACACCAACAATATCCTACTTTATATGTGTGTGTGTGTGTACATATAATGTATATTTCCAAATAGATATTTTTATATATTTAGATTCAAATTATTATTTTCAAGCTGTGGATCATGACCCATTAGTGGATCACAAAATCTATTTAGTGGGTTCTCACTATTTTTAAAAATGAAATGGAGAATAGAATAGGATAAAAATATGTCACACAAAATAAATATATATGAAATTTTTATTTCAACTATATAAAGAAATATATTTATGTGCATGCTAAATATCAATGTAAAGTGAATTTCTTCCTATGGAAAACAACAACAAAAAATTTGAAAGACACTAATATAATTCAAGATGACTGATTAATTGAATTTATCTCTTTCCAGATGCATTTTTCTATTGAATAGACATGAAAATTGTGCATGTGAAATCTTTTTAAGACTCTGAATAAATATTAATAAATGGATTCAAGGTCTTAGTAAATGTTTGCCAAATTAATGCACAGGCTGTTAGACAGACTGAAATAAACTGGTGATATTAATGTACTTATTCATTTAGATGGAAATGTTATTTTAAGAAATATAATCTTGGATTCTGAATTGTCTATATTGAGAATCTTCTTTGAAGAAATCCACTGGAGAATTATTGAGTGCTTGAGAAAATTTGGGATGCATTGAGATGCTTCTGAGATGTTTGTGAAGGTGATGAATTTTACTAGAGCTCTTGTAGGTCTCTTTGAACCTTAATTATCATTCTCCTTCTTAGAGGACAAATATTTGTCATATGAGTACATTCACTTGTTCATTTATTCATCAAATATTAATTTTGTTCCTACCGTGTGTCAGTGACATCCTTGGTTCAAGAAACAGTATAATTAGCAAGACAAGGGAGGTTTGGACCTGCATAGAACTTACTTTGCAATGGGCAGAAATAAATAATAAACACAAAGAAATAATTAAATAACCTTAAATAAACAAGCTCTAGGGAAAAAATTAAAAGTATATTACAGTGGAGAGTGCCTAGGATGTGGGATAGGAACTATTTTAGATATTTCTGTTAGGAATGAGGTCTTCATGGATGCAACATTGACCTTAGCTTTGAAAAATGATAAGGGGCCACTATTGCAAAGATCTGGGGCAAGAATGACAAGTGTGAGAGCCCTGTCACAGGTTCCAAGATGAAGGGCAATTGTGTGAAGAGGAGAATGGAACAATAAAAGATGAGAATGAAAAGAAGTCAGGTTCTAGATCAATCAGTCACAGTGTTGTAGACCAGTGTGATGAGTTGGGATTTTACTTGTATTCATTAGGAAGCTATTGAAGCATAACAACAAGGGAAATAATATAAGAACTTTTTCACTTTGAAAAGGTTACTGTGTCTGATATGTAGTAATTAGATTGACAAAAAATAAAGGTGGACTCCAGGGAAACATTTAGATGGGTGACAGTACTTTTTGTCATAATAGTGGATTAATTGTGCCACCAGTAGATAAACAGAAAAATAATATTAATAATCATTATCATAAAAACATTTATGGAGCACTTATTCTATGCCTGATAATACACTGTTTGCATACACTATCTCAAGCAAACCTTAGACCAACTCTGATCAAGATACTAAAATTAATTTCAGTTTACAAGTAAGCAAAGCATCTAAAGTTTAATATTTTTCAGCAAATATATAGTGACCATATATTAAGAATTTATATAATTATTTACCTACATTACATTTTATTTTCTTAAGATAGACTGAATATGAACATTATTTAGCTCACTGTCTTAGTCTGCTCAGGCTATCATAACAAAATATGAAGACTGTTATTAAGACTGGGCGGCTTAAACAACAGCCATTTATTTTCTCACAGCTCTGGAGGCTTGAAGTTCAAGATCAGGATCCCAGCATAGTCAGTTTCTGGTAAGGCATATCTACTTTGTAGGCAGCTGCCATCTCACTCAGGACCTCATTTTTGTGCATGGAGAGAGAGAGAGAGACAGAGAGAGAAAGACTTCTTTGATGCCTCTTACAAGGATATTAACCTTATCTTATCAGGACTGCACTGTTATGACCTTATTTAACTTTAATTACCCCCTTATCAACTGTAGTCACATGGAGGTAAGAGCTTACATATATGAATTTTAGGGGGACACAGTTCAGTCCATAGAACTCATAAAATGTAAGTCACGTGTATTAAGTTGTACAGAGGAGGTAGAACCTGAACTGGTCCCTAGTCCCTTACGTTCTTGTAAATAAAATACATTCCATTCTTTTTGTACTATTTTCATTTGCATGAAACACTAGTTTAGAACTTCATCTTTACTCTCCCCATCACTTGATTTTAATATTCTATGTTTATCATTTTAGTCAAGCAATCAGTTAATAACAAACTGGGTATCTTAGCTTATTGTCCTAAACCCATCTTTATTGAAAGCACTTTCAGAATTCGCTAAAATTTGATTCCTGTATTTCGTCTAGATTCAGAATCAGAATCTCTGAATATAAAACCTTGTCCCTGACATTTTAAATAATATCCTGGTGAGCATAAAGGTTTGAGAACCATTGACTAGATGGTAACTGCATGCTTAATCAAAATAGGAAGCAGCTTGACCGCTAAAACACAGTTAGCATAAAGTTTGTAGCACTTGAGCAGCTCAATGAATCCATCCTGGGAACAAACATCATTTTCGCCTATAAACTGGATCCTTCAGGGAAGTGTTATTTACATCTTCACTTTTCATAAAGGGCTGCATTTCTGATAGTGGGAAAATAAACTCATTAACCATGAATGTGCTCAGATCTTCAGGTCCACACCTGTCTCATTCTCTCATCTAACAAATGTATATGTATAAAATGCCTATTAAGCAAACCGGATGCTCTTCCACAGAAACTTTAAAATAGTTATGAGGACCAATGAACACCTCTCCTCAATACTTCCGATGTCAGAGTTTCAAGATCTAAAATTATGTTGACTATAATTCTAGCATTAAGACTTTTTAAGCAGAATTTGGTTAAAGATGCTTCCTTCTCTGTCTTAAGTTTGGCAGATGACAAACAAAAGAGGTATTAAAAAGATCCAAGCTCAAAAATGAAAGACTTTTCAACTCAGCCATCTTTAATAAACTACACCATCTTTACACCAGTAAGAAAACTTGATTTACTTTTCCCGTCTCTCAAAGGTCTGCCTCTCTAAAGCTTCTATAAGTCCTGAGAAATAAGTAAGCAAAAACCATTATCACCTGCATATGCAACAATCAAATAGAAGAGTTATGGAATGTAGAAGAGCCCATAAAGCCAAAACATTTCTAGGCTGGATGGCAACCATCATACGCTGGACTGCTCACGGTGACTGTGTATGTAGGATTTGAAGAGTGAGGATTACATAGTTGGAGGGAAGGGAAAAGGGACGCAATATGGTGTCAACAGCTTGTGATCATGTATTAACAATCTTTCGATTGAAATAATGTAATGCAAGGATGGCTATCTTCACTGTAACAAAGGTACTATTTTCAAAAATGCCATTTATGTAATTTACTATTTTGTACATCCATACATACATCATCTTATTCTTAGATGAGCATACAAGGCCTTTGCAGGGCCTTGAGGAATGGAAGTGGATTTGGAATATTACAGAAGGATGGCAAAGGGACACTCTTACACTGCTGGTGGAACTGCAAATTGGTGCAACCTTTGTGGAAAAGAATTTGGAGATTCTTCAAAGAGCTAAAAATAAAATTACCATTTGATCCAGCAATAGCATTATTAGGCATCTACCCAAAAGAACATAAGACATTCTATGATAAAGACATCTGCACCCGAATGTTTATGACAGCACAATTCACTATTGCTAGGTCGTGGAAACAACCCAAATGCCCGTTAATT
>CAUYRT010009619.1:0-21216 GCA_963574885.1 Lepilemur ruficaudatus | reverse complement strand
ACATTCTTTAGAAATCTCAGCTGAGTATTTTTTAAAAAAATTATCTATTTATTTATATATTTTTTAGATACAGGGTCTCACTCTGTCACCCAAGCTGGAGTGCAGTAGTGTGACCATAGGTCCTCGCAGGCTCGAACTCCTAGGCTGAAGTGATTCTCCTGCCCCAGCCTTTCAAGTAGCTGGGACTACAGGTAGGCACCACCATGCCTGGCTAATTTTTCTATTTTTTGTAGAGACAGGGTTTCACTCTTGCTCAGGTTGGTCTCAAACTCCTGTCCTCTAGTGATCCTCTTGCCTTGGGCTCCCAGAGTGCTAAGATTACAGGTGTGAGCCAACCTGCACCCAGCCCATTTTTTATTTCTTTTAACTTTTCATTTTGAACTAATTTCAGATTTGCAGAAAAGTTGCATATAGTACAAGGAACTTGCATAAAACCCCATCCGGCTCCCCCACTGTTCATATCTTATGGAACCACAGTACAGTTGTCATAACTAGGAAATCAACATCGGTATAATACAATCAACCAAACTAAAGACACCAGTTTTCCACTGATGTCCCTTTTCAGTGCCAGGGTCCTATGCAGCATCCCATATTACATTTAGCTGTTGTGTCTGTGGCTCTCCCTCCGTCTCTCCTGGACTTTCATGACCTTAACACTATTGAAGAGTATTGATGAGGTATTTTGTCAAGTGTCCCTCTATTTTGGTTTCTATGTTTTTTCATGATTGGACTGAGGTTATACATTTTTCATCAAGAATGGTATGGAGATGATGTTGTACCCCCCAAAATATGTATCTTAAACAGAAATTTCAGGAAACTATCTTTACTATATGAGGTACACTCTGACATTTTCTATTATTCTTTTAAATGCTGGTTTCACAACCTTATTTATTCACAGCCTCTCATGGTTCGGAAAACAGTGCCCAAGGCCAGATCCCACACACCGGTCCCTTCTGGAACCTCTCTCCTCTGTGCCTCCACAACTCCACACTGTCCGAGTTTTCTTTCTTCCTCCCTGACCAGCTCTCCCTGTGTATTTTTGGACTTCTGGTCCTCCATTCTTCGGTGTGATCTTCTCTCACTACACTTACTTCCCCAGTGAACTGAGCCACTCCTTTCTTTTCAACTTGCCTCTCCACCCAGGTGACCCAGTTCTGGAGGGACTGGCTCCAGACCGGCAGCTCCAAGACTTCTCTCTTCTCCAGCCTTCATGGAGCTTGCTTTTCTAAAGCACTCAGAGACAGTCAAAGTTGGTGATTGTAACTGTGAGCTTAATCCTGCCTCTCCAACTAACCTGGACTCCCGTGGTCTGGCATAGCAGTTGTCCCATTGCATTCGCCCGGCATTTTGCTTGCTTCTTTCGTCGTCAACTACTGTAGTTGGTGTGTCAGATGTCCACACATCCTGGCATCCACGCACAAACACGCGCGCACACGCGCACACACAGGCAGGGGCTCTGCCTGAAGCGGACATGGGTGAACGTTTGCCAGAGAACAGTCCCCTAGCCTAAGGGAACTTAAAAGAAATCTAATGAGGCTCTGCTCTCTCCTCCAAGGAGCACTGATTGCAGAGCAACGCTCATGTGTTCTCCTGGCCCAGAAGCTCTAAGTGTGGGGGGCCAGGCTGGTGGGACATTCGGGCTCCCCTATACGTGTACCCGTGTCTGTTGTAAAATCTTTGGAAAAACGTCCGAAGACGAGATCGCGTTGTGTCGGTGGGAGCTGATTCGAGCACTGTTTGCAGAGGAGAAGCACGTGCACACCAGGCGTGGCCCCTTGGCTCGGGCCTCTCTGGGGTGTCGGCCTGGCGTGGGTGTTGAGGGCCCTCGGCGACCCGCACTGCCGCGTGCCACCGGCAGGTGTCTCTTTCCTGGCTTGGAACCTATTGTGAGTTCACCAAATGGAGGCGCGAGGAGGAGGGGGCGGGAGCCGCGAGGGGCGGGCGCTGGGAGCGGGGCGCGGGGCGCGGGGCCGCCCATGCCCGCCGCCAGGCCGCGGATCCTCACCTTTGAAACCGGTGGCTGCGCGCTCAGCAGGCCGCGGAGAGGAGCCACCTCGTCACGTGGGGGAGGAAGTGCCTCCCTGGCCTCCAAACCTGCAGGCTCTTTTTTCTGAGGTTTTATGTCCAGAAGTGCCTGATTCCCCTCTCAACCCGAGATCGATGGGCAAGCACTTGAAATGTGCTCAGTGCAAAAACAAAAAACAAAAAACACCAACGGGCATGACTCTGGGAAATTTTCTCCCCTTTCCCGTCTTTCTCCTTATCACCTTTCCAAAAAGCAGTAGGAAAAAGGGGCTGCCGCCCTACCATTTTTTTCCCCCTTAGGGAAATTCAGTTTCCTAACATGTCCTGTTTTGAAAGAGGCCCATGTATTGGGTAATGACAGCAGCCTGCTAGGCGGAAGTCAGGCCAGTGACAGTCATTTTTATTCTTTTAACAAATGTTTATTGATCATCTATTAATATCAGACACTGTAGGGGAGATTCGGTACTGAGCAAGAACTCAAACTCTGCCTTGCCTACGCGGTCCACCAAAGGAATGACTTATCAGGCAGCGAGATGACTCTGGTGCCTAAAACTTGAAAATCCAAGACGCTGTGGAGCAGAAAATCTCCGCTGTCATACCAAGCATGCACTCTTTGCCTCTGGTTAGAGGGTTGATGCAGGTTTGCATTTCCTTGAACCTTTTCTCTTCATTTGTTATTTTGTTTTATTTATTTACTTTTTTCTCTCTTTTTTTTTTTTTTTTTTTGAGGCAGGGTCTCATTCTGTGGTGTGAGTTAGAGTGCAGTGTCATAGCTCACTGCAACCTCAAACTCCTGAGCTCAAGCAATCCTCCTGCTTCAGCTTCCCAAGTAGATGGGATTATATGGGCACCCTACCATTCCTGGCTAGTTTTTCTTATTTTTTTGTAGAGACAGGCATCTTGATGTATTGCCCATTCTGGTCTTGAACTGCTGGCCTCAAGTGATCCTCCTGCCTGTACCTCCCAAAGTGCTGGGATTACAGGCTTGAGGCTCAGAGCTAGTTTCTGTCCTTCAGGAGTTTGCAGCTCAGTAGGGGCAGTAAACTGATAAACATGGAAATGAGCAATTAAATGGGCTGGAGCCTGGTCAGTTAGATGTCTTGATCCCACTGATTGTAGGGCACAAGAAGAACCGGGATTAGAAAGTACACAAAAAATAAACTAAGGAAAAAGAAAAAAGAAGAAGAACCAGGACACAGGCCCTGGGGACAGCACTGGGATCTGGGGTCAGACCCAAAGCCCAACCCAAATGATGTCAAGTCACATAGGAAAGCCACCACCTTGTGCTGGTGCCCAGGGAAGAACATCAGTTGTCCTCTATCCTGGGACGAAGTAATAGAGGCGCCCTAATTCCTGATCTTGGGTCTGCTCTTCCTTCGCTCATCCTATTTCCCTACAAATTCATTTCCTGGGAAGTTTCTAGGAACTAGTATCAAACATCCATGTATTTTCCTTCCCTTCTCATGAACCTGTGCTGAAGAATATGGCTGATATCCCTGTGTCTACCATTACGTAGCTCAGTTTTGCCTCGTTGTTGCTGGTTTTTTTGTTTGTTTTTAATGTGTTGGAATTATGTTTAGGCTTTTTTGCTTGTTTTTGGAAATACGTTTTAAAAATTCAGAACTCCAGGAAAGACCTTCTTTACTCACTTATTAGCTTAATGGAACACTAGACAATGTGGTTCTAACCTCTGGGGTTTTTAGGTGGCAAAAATCTCTTCCCATAGAGATACTCACAGATTCCCAAGACACACTTTCAGGCCATGTTGCAGCTCTTGGGCTGCTTGAGGGCTGTGGGAGGGAGTCAGTGCTGGAAATATGAGCTGGAGGCTTCCTGGAGTCCTCCACACTGTTATTTTGTCCCTTTTCCCCTACGTGGAAAACACAGAGTCCTCTACAAGCACCGTTATGTTGTTTTGTTTGTTTGTTTTGCTTTATAAAAATACACAGACCTCTGTGTTCAGTTTCCTCCGAGCTCTGTGTTAATACTAAACATTTTGTGCTATTTTCAAAAAAGAAAACTTGCCTTGTTGAAAAGCATACCAGAGTCTTGTTTATTCTTTTGTTTGTCTGTCCATACCAGGGTCATTCCTGACTGACTACCTAAAGTGCCCTAGTACTTACAGTGGGATAATTCAACTCCTTTCGTAGCTGTTGAGTGCTAAAATCATTCTCCTTGGGACAGATGCCATGTCTTATCTAGGAAGATACCCAGAAAGCAACATTTATGGTTATTTACTAGGTGGTGAGATCATTGGGTATGTAAATAAGGAAAATTACGTACATCCTGATCATCCTTAGGTTCCCCTTGGAGAAGGACACATATTTCCTATGAAGCCAAAATCTTTCTCTTCTAAATCTCACATAGTCCAAACCAGGTTTCAGAAAATGGCCATTCAGTATAAATTGAAACCCATTATCACATTTAAAATATTGAAGTTATGTTCACATAGAAAAACTACTTCAGCATACCAAATTTTAAAAAATACATTAACAAGAAAGAGTGGCCTGATCTGTGACAATCTCATAAAACCTTGCATTAGGAGAAAGTCTTAAATATCATCTAATTCAAATTATGAACAATATCCCTGACGAGTGGTTTTCTTGCATTTAAAGAAACACAACTGGTGGCAGGGATGCCCCAAGTGCCCCACCCTTTCCTACTCTTAGAAATGTTTCTTTGGCAGAGCCTGAGATTCCCAGCCCTCCTTTCCCTGAGCACCCACTGTCCTTCAGGCCTGGCCACTGGGAAAGGCTCTTCCGCAAAGGAGCTCCTCCCCATGTTTGGACGCGGCTCTCAGAGGCTCTCTTGTAGGTTTGCAGTATGGCCTCATCTTATTCCTTGAGTCTGTCAAAATTTGCTCATTGTACCTAAGATGTCTCAGGGATGGGAGAGGAAAACAGAGCCTCAGCCCTCCTTGGACTTATAATCTATTGAGGAAGACAGAAAATAAACAGTACATTTATCATGTAATGTCAGATAGTGATAAATACATTGAAGGAAAAGCAGGGTAAAGAGATTGGGAAATGAGAGTGCTGCTTTAGGCCGGGAGGTAAGGGAGGTCCTATTCAGGAGGTGACATTTGAACAAAGACCTGACTTTTGGACAAATCCGCTGAACTGAGGGGTGAGCCATGTCAATATCTGAGGGCCATTGTAGCAAAGGCCCTGCAATGATGAACGCTTGATGTCTGAGGATATCAAGAGGTCAGCATAGATACAGTGCAGTGGAGACCGTGAGGGGAAAGAGGTAGGAAGTGAAGTTTGAGAGGTAGCCAGGAGCCATGTGGCCATAAAAGGCCAAGGGTCACACTTTGAGAGCAGAGGCGTGACATGATTTCAAGACCTTTTCCAGCTGAGTTGCTATCTTCCCTCTATATTAATATTTAGCTGCTCAAAGTCTCTGTAAAATGTAGTGATAGGATTGCCTCCGATATTCCAGGTGAAGCCTAACTTGCACAGTAAGACCATCCCCTCCTTTATTCTGGACATTATACTTCTATGAATACAAACTGAGGCCTCTCATGTCGCATTTTAGGGAGCCATTTATTGAAATGACTGCTTTCTTTTCCATATTGCACTTTTAAATCACACTTCCCACCCCGGGTTTCTTTCCCATCCTCACCCTCCTGTCCCCTGGCTTATCTACCTGACATTACATGATAAATGTACTGGTTTGACTATTTATTTTCTGTCTTCCTCAATAGATTATAAGTCCAAAAATGGCTGGGGCTTTGTTTTCCCTCCCATCCCTGAGACATCTTAGGTACTTGATGAGCACATTTTGACAGACTCAAGGAATAAAATGAGGCCATACCGCAAAGCTACAGGAGAGCCTCTGAGAGCCGCGTCCAAACATGGGGAGGAGCTCCTTTGCGGAAGAGCCTTTCCCAGTGGCCAGGCCTGAAGGACAGTGGGTGCTCAGGGAAAGGAGGGCTCGGTAGGTTTTTGCCCCTCCTCTCCTGTCTCCTTCCCCCACTTGATTTCACTAAGTTTTACATTCCTCTGTGCACATGTGTGCTCATAGGTTAGTTCTAGTTTAATAGCATGTACATGTGGTGTTTGTTTTTCCATTCTTGTGATACTTCACTTGGGATAATGGTCTCCAGTCCCATCCAAATTGTTCCAAAGGCATTAATTTGTCCTTTTTTAGGCTGAGTAGTACTCCATGGTATACATATACCATATTTTGTTAATCCACTCATGAATTGATAGGCACATGAATTGATTCCACACCTTTGTAATTGTGAATTGTGCTGCTATAAACATTCGAGTGCAGTGTCTTTTTGATAAAATGACTTCTTTTCCTTTGAGTAGATACCCAGCAGTGGGATTGCTAGAGCGAATGGTAGGTCTACTTTTAGTTCTTTGAGGAATCTCCGTACTGTTTTCCATAGGTGTTGTACTAATTTGCAGTCCCACCAACAGTATGTAAGCATTTCTTTTTCTCTGCATCCACGCCAGCATCTGTTGTTTTTGGACTTTTTAACAAAAGCCATTCTAACAGAAGTAAGGTGAAATCTCGTGGTTTTGATTTGCATTTCCCTGATGATTAGTGACATTGAGCATTTCTTCATATGTTTATTGGCCATTTTTCTATCTTCCTTTCAAAAGTTTCTGTTCATGTCTTTTGCCCACTTTGTGTGTGTGTGTGTGTGTGTGTGTGTGTGTGTGTGTAAGACAGTCTTGCTCTGTTGCTCAGGCTAGAATGCAGTGGCGTCATCGTAGCTCACAGCAACCTCAAACTCCTGGGCTCAAGCAATCCTTCTGCCTCAGCCTCCCAAGTAGCTGGGACCACAGGCATGCGCCACCACGGCTGGCTGATTTTTCTTTTTTTTTTATAGAGACGGGGTCTCACTCTGGCCCAGGCTATGAGATACATTTTTGTATTTGCCTCATTCTGACTCCATTTAAACATGTCAGATTCCAAACATCCTGAACTTCTTTGGGTGGCTTTTAGGGGCCCGATGTGGAATAATTCCCTATTAAATTATATCTTATTAAACTTGACCCATTGTTCCATTCTTTTAAAATGTTTTTGGACTCTGGTGCTAGCATCTTAATGTATAAGCTGTTCCTCTCATCTTGGTGTCAGCTACAGATTTCTCTGGCATATCAGTTATAACAATATTATACTGAGTGAGGCGAAAGACAGAACCCTGTGGTGAGCCGGCAGAGAGCTCTATCAAAGTTGGAATGGATCCATTACCAAGACTTTTGGGAAATTATTGTTCAACCAGCTGCAAATCAGTCTAATTGTACCATGATCTACCCTACATCTCTCCATTAATCACCAAGGAAGCTATAAAAAAATTTTGTCTAATGTCTTCCTGAAATTTATATGCACTGCCTTGACCTTCCAGCCCAACCATGCTGTCAAAGGAATGAAGTTCTACTTAAACCTTAAGTTCACATTTTCTTTGGCACTGCTCTTTTACCAACTCTGGACCTTTCCTCCTGTTCTTGGTCTCCCCTAACAGCAGACACTGGCCACACCTAGAAACATGCTTCCTTCTTTTTCACTGCAATACAGTTTTGCCTTCCTAAATGTATTATACGCGTATCTGAAAAATTGTGAGTCAACTGTAATCATTTGAATCAAATTTAAATATACAATGAGCTAAGTCATTCAATCAATAATCAATCAAATCAGTCAATAAAGTTATCACTCCTTCCTTAAATCTAATATTTCTAAAGTGAAAAATCTTTTTGTAATGCAATGTAATACTTCCTAATGTGGATTTTTGTTTACTTACACTGAATTTTCTCAAAACATACCATTTCTTTAAACACAATAATAACAGGCTAGGGCTGCTGTAACGTAAATCACCAGTAAATCCAATACCTGGCACATGATGTCATCCTGCCAGGAAATTCTTTAACCTTAAGTCTTCAGACTCAGCAAAATAAAGAGCAGCTTTTTAAATTGGTAATTTATGTGAGGACAAACAAAAGCTGTTTCCATTTGGATTATTTTTATCTTGACCCTATGTTATTTCCAAGTTGTCACTGTTGCTCCTTTGCACACTAGATCACAATCTCTGTGAGGGCAGGGGCCTTGGCTGCCTTGCCCTTCCCTCTATCCCCAGAGTCAAGCACAATACCTGGAATGTGCACAGCAGGTGCTCAATAAATGTTTCTTGAGCAGATAAAATGAAGAATAAATGAATGCATGTGTGTAAAATGCTACTTCACCTATTCCTAAAATGATTTAATTTTTGTAGGAGGTCAAATGTAGACATGACCAATGCCTTCTGGAAAGGAATTTATGGGGGCAAAATCACCATCTTAGATGTGTAAATAATAGTAATATTCTTGATCAGAAGTTCTCAAACATTTTGGTCTCACGATCCCTTAACACTCCTAAAAATAGTTGAGAACCCCAAAGAGTTGTTACATAAAGGATATATTTATCAATACTTACTATATCAGAAGTTGAAACAAAAATTATTTAATTCATTTAAAATAATAACAAACCCATCATGTATCAACATAATTAATATTTTATGAAACTATGGTTTCCAAAACAAAAATATTAGTGAGAAGAGTGGCACTGCTTTACAATTTTAAATATCTTAAATGTCTGGCCTAATAGAAAGATAGCTAGGTTCTCATGTCTGTTCCTGTATTCAATCTGTGGTGACGCACATGGCATGTACCCCCTGGAAAACTCCCCTGTACACTTATGAGAGAATGAGGGTGAAAGATGCAAACAGTGGCTTGGTGTTATTATAAAAATAGCTTTGATTTGTGAATCCCCAGAAAGGGTTCTGAGGACCACAGGAAGTAGACGTTGTGTAAATGATAATTATTCAATTAATTATATATATATATATATGTGCCTTGAATATCAGAAAGTTCAGAGCTGAATTTAGCCATCAGTTCAGGCCAGGCATTAAGGTCTCATGCAGCTCTGCTCAACTGCAACCCATTTTTTACTTGTCTTTTACTTCTTTTTTGGTATTAATAGCCCTTGGTTATAATCATCCCGTGTTTTTATTAAATGTTGCTTCAAATTCTTTTTGGAAGCAGGTTTGGTGTCTAAAATATAGTTAAGTATGCATATATGCTTATACATATATCTCAACACATGCAAGTTTAAAATTATACTTCTATTTCATTTTCAATATCTACCTAACACATCTCAACAGGATGAAAATACGTATGCTAGTCACATAAAAGATAAAGACACTCCTCAGGTTGTCTGAATGGGCCTTCCACTCAGAGGATAGGGGTTGAATTGCAAGAAAACTGCTGTAGAAAAAGATACAGCTCCATGATAGATCCTTTATCACTCAGGAAGTTAGGCAAATAACGGAAATCTCTCCGGTGTCTGGATTGTTTCTCAAGACTCCTACTTGGGCACTGCCACTTTTTCTATATCAATAACTAATTTGATGCTTATAAGTGTTTGCCCACTGCACTTTATTCTTCTTGCTTGGAGAAATGCCCTTCGGTCGTCCATGAGGAGGAGTGTCCCCAGCTAAGCCTGTCTCAGGGCACCTTATCCTGGACACAGTGGATGGGGTCAGCCTGTGCACCTGACCCACGCTGGGCCAATTAAATTCTCTCTCCTGGGAATTTGCTATTGGACTGAGGATGGCCAGTCTCCTTTGGCAAATGTCTCAGTAGATGAGATGTAAACTTGGTAGTTGTTGAGGGATGGTCTTCGATCCAGATACCCCAAGGAGAAAAAGAAAGGAAAGCTGATTGCACAGAGAGTCATGACGCAGAGAAGAAAGCTGGAGGAGATGGACTGCCTGGGTTCCTAGCAGCTTCCCAGGCTATCTTGAGGCCATCTGCACTTGGACTTCATGAGATAGCACTTTATCCTCATATTTTCCTTAACGCTTAAGCCAGCTCAACTTAATTACTTACAACCAAAAATTCTTAACTAAGACAAAGACAAAGCCAGAACCATCTGTGAGGTTTTCCTTACAACCAGGTTGCTTACAGGATCCTGGAGAGCAATGTAGGTCCTAAATACACATTATTGACTCTCTGAAGGCTTCCACCAGGCAAAAACATCTTTCCATCCAAGGCCAACTAGATTAGGAAATGACATTTCTTCCAGCTTTCCATCCCCAGGGGGCAAATGCACAGATGACTGCAGTTAGCAATTGACTCTGTGGGTTAGTATTTACTGAGGGCACACACCCAGGGACTTGAATGACAGAAATCCCCAGGTGCCAGGGGGTAGACTGGCAATTATGCCTCCAATCACCTGCCTGTCCTCCAGCCCTCTAAATCAGCACTCCCCACAGTGGTGACCCTCAATGGCTGGCAGGGCGACCCACTTTTAAAAGTGCCAATTTTTAGCAGCTGGAAACAACAAACATCGTGGGAGGTGAAGACACTGGGAGGACTGATTTCTCCTTCAGTGTTTTCAAAAGATGCTGGGTGTAATGGCCACAGCCACGGAAAGTTGGCACAACTCCTGCCATGGAGCAGCTGTGTGATGGTAGTTTCCTCAGTACCCCTCCCTGGGCCTCGGTTTTTACAGCTGCAAAATGAGGAGGTAGAATGAGATGGTCTTTAATATCCCTTTCATCTTCAACTTTCTACAATCTTTGTGAGCTGGAAAGATTTACACAGAACTTCATCTTGATTTTATTACTTGTAGTTCATCTTCTTGTGACAGAGCCAGCGGCAGCTTCTGCGTGCGAAAGTGAGTGGCGCTCGCTCTCTCTGATGATTTAAGAAGTGTTGAAAACCCAAAGTACCTCCCTCACTGTTCTGCCACAGCCAGGCCCAAAGCTTCCCTGCCCCAGAGCCAGACCTGAGATACAAGCTTTGTTTGTAGTCTCGGTCAAAAGGCAAACACCTACACTGCCCTTTGATTCTCCAGAGCTTACTAGCCTGGACTTTTCTTCTGGATTCTCTAGCAATGATACTGGGCATGGGATCCGGCAGAGGCACATTTGCCAGGAGAGGTCTAGGGCATAGGGCATGGTGGCACAGACAGGCCTGGGCAGTAAGTAGTGTGTGCAGGGTAGCCCACGAGTAGCAAAGAGCTCCAAGGTGGGGAACCATTTCTAAGCCAGTTGCACTTAGGGAGGACGGTCATCAACTCCAGGCATTGCACTAAGCTTTGCTCCATTTTCAGGTGCCCAGCAGGAAGAGAGTCTCTGGCCACTCTCTAGGACCCCTCCCCAATACAAAGGAAGCTGGACATCAGGCCCCAGTAGGAGGACGAATTCCTCTGAGGCAACATTGGCCCCAGCTTCTACTGTCCAGGCAGTCATGACAAAAAAACTAGGGATAGTTGACCACGGTGGAGAAAATGGCCCAATTCTGTTGCAGAGCAGCTGGCTGGAACTACTGAAGCCTCTTCCCTGTGGCCCCAGAGGCCTCTTCTGTTGTAGGTGTTGGCGAGCGGAGCCAGCTTCCTTCCCCACTTGGTCGGCAGCCTAAGGAGCCACAGGCCTATGAACCTACTCACCCACTCCCCAAAGCAAGCCTTGGGTGTCAGATTGCATAGCAAGATCCCCTTTAGTGGCTGTAATTCTTAATCTAAAATAATGGAGAAGGGAGAACCAAGAGGAGATCTTCCTAGGCTCCTATGGGGGGTGTATTTATCAATACGGCAGCTGTAGTAGGTTTAGAAATAAATGAGCCGTCAGATAGCATCCTGAGGTATTATCCCACCACATGGCTTCTTGAATACCAATTTCCTCTGCACCCTGTTGAAACATGTGTGGACATTAGATTTGAGAACCAGGCTTCCCACTGACTTTCTTAGTGGGCTGAGAAAATCTTGTCAAATCTTTGTCTCATTTTGGGGGGAGGAGTAGGGTGTATTCTGGTGACTTATGAGTGTGTAGATGTTAAGCAATAGTAAAAATAGCAACGGAAGCAAAAAACATCCGAAAAGGGATCTTGAAACCTTCTGAAAAGAAACTCCCATAGGGGCCTAACAGTACAGGTGTGTTTTCTGTTTGCTGGGGAGAATCAGGAAAGGGACGCACATTCATGGGACTGAGAATGTCCCATCACCATCACCTCCTGGCACTATATCCTTAGTCTACTGAGTAAATGCCTTGTAAATATCATAGGGACCAGGAATCCCAGCTTAACTTGCCTTGCTGCCCGCCCCCCCCACACACACACTATTACACATTTCCTTTGTAGAAGAATGGGAGTTTGGGGGATTTTAAAAATCCTGTTGGACAGTCCTTGTAACTTTGCACAGGGATGGCAGCCTAGGGTGCAGTCAATTTCTCTAATGAGCCACCAGGAGACTTGGGCTAACCAGAGACAATAGCTCAGAAAGTACCCACTCTGGAAAGGGTCTTGGAATTACAAAACTCCTGCTAATGAAAGGCCTCAGTAACATCCTGAGGGACGAGATGTGCTGATTATGTCAATTGTGAAATACAGGTCTGGAAGAACTCTGAGCTCATGCTTACCTACTGCAAATCTACCTGCCTCTCCTCCAAACCGGGTGCGATTCACTCTGTGCTAAAGCTGAACCATTTTGTATTCTGCCTCCCAAATACTAAGTCATATTATAGCATGAATTTTGGGGTCCCAGCTTTTAGTCCTCAGCCAAAAGAGCTGTGTGATCGTGGTCAAGTCCCTTAGCCTAGCCATGCCTCAGTCTCCTCATGTGTAAAATGGGAATAAAGCATATTCAATTGTCATGAGGATTAAATGCAACAACGCTGGCAGAGTTCTTACTAGCACACGTTAGCTATTTACTGTGCGCCTACTTTCCTGTATGCCCAGCCTGTCACCGGGAAAGCAGGCGTTATGTTCTCTTAACAGGGCCATAATCACCCCCGCTCATGTGCCCTGGATCTATCTACTAAGGATCAGGAAAGTGGCCATCATTTCTGGCACCAGAAGTACCACCCACTTTGCTTGCCCGGGCCTCTGTTGTCTTGGCCGCCTCACCGTTATCAAGGCTTTACACCCACCCACCCCTACGCGGGAATCCAAATATGAACATGCTCCAAAGGAACCTTCCATCCACCTGCCCACCAGCACGAACCTGCTCTCCTGTTCTGCGGCCTCCCTCCCTCTCAGTCCCTTTTTGCTCTCTCATTTTCCTGTCTAAAATTAAACGTATTGCTGCCCCTTTTATCTGTGCCTGCTAAATCTCAGGAGCAGAATCACGGCTAAACTGACGGAGGAGCTCCGACAGGCGCGGGGCCGAGGCGGGCGCCGCAGGCCCTTATGTAAGCCGGGCTTTCCGGGCTCCGGGGCTGCAGCCGTGGGCGGCGCAGCCCCGGCCCCAGAACCGCCCCGCGGGGCGGGGAACGCGGAGCGCCTGCGGCTCTGCCCGCAAACTTTTCTCGTCGGAATTCTTGACCTACAGCCTTGGAAGCACATTCTGCCCAAATGTGTACACGCCGGAACCAGGGAGCCGCCCGCAGCCCTAGGGGGTGGGGGTGGAGGTGGGGAGGATGGGGGAGAGGGGGCGGGGAGGAGAGGGGTGAGGAGGTGCGGGGAGAATGAGGAGGTGGGAGAGGAGGGGAGGTGGGAGGGGAGGGAGGGAGGTGGGGGACGGCTGTGGGGGAGGGGAGGGGGCGGGGGAAGGGCGGGGGTAGAAGGCCCGAGCGGCGGGGCGGGGAGGGGCGGCGGGCGCAGGGGAAGGGCCTGCGCGTTAAGCAAGTTCTCCAGTCTCTGCAAAGCCGGGGATGGGCAGGCGAGGGCGAAGCGCCCTGCGACTGGAAGGCGTCTTCAGGTTTCGCGAGCGCCGCGGAGCTTTCCTGAAACTGCTAAATAAATAACTACAGACGGCCGCCCCGCCCAGCCCCCGGCACGGCTCTGAGCCGGCCAGGCTGGCCCGGCCTGCGGCGGTGGCAGCGGCGGTGACAGCGGCGCCGGGGGCCGGGATGGCGCGCTCGGGGAGCTCCGCACCCGGGGCCGCTTCCCCGAGACCGGCGGCCGCGCAGCTCCGGGAACTCGCCTCATCTGGCTTCCGGGCGAGGGGAGGCTTTTCTTCTCACACACCCACCAGAGTCCTTTGATGCTCTTTGGTTTTACTGTGGAAAACTACAATTAAAAAAACAGCCGTGAAAATAAATGAGATTAGAACCTGCTGGCTTCACTTCCTGGAGGCTTTTTGTTGTGTCTTGAAAGTAGGAATCTTGGCGGGTCATCCTTGTAAGTGCCTTTTCATCCATTCACACTGGTGCTCGTGCGTCTATACTGTGTTTAACGTCGGGAAACTGGTGGCGTTGCGGTGATTTGCTGTGATGAGGATTTCTGCTGTGGTCGGTTGGCGTTGCCTCACTTGATGGCATGTAGTAGGTGCACACACGTGGCAAAAATAAAGGCACAGAAGGAGGTGTCCTTCTAAACGTGCCATAAAGCAGACAAGAAAATACTCCCTAAAGCCAAGCCAATACTGGAAGAGTGGAGTATTATTTAGATTGTGGAAATGTTAAAAAACAACAAAACCTCGTTGGTTAATCCATAGCCATTCTGCATAAAGTGACATGATAAAATCATTAAATAATAGCAATGATGAAACCCAATTACTTGTTTAAACTTACTGATTTAGAGTGTTTATCTTCATATCGTATGTGGGAAATCACAGGACATCCAGTCTTTGTGTGTGAGAGACACACACGTGGATAAGAAGAGCAGCTTTATCGCTGTGGCAGGGGGAATTTCCACCTCGGAAAAGCTCTAAACACAATTACTGTAAAGCAGACGCAGTACCGTTCTTACTAAAACTAAAAGTTCTTTCCCAGAGTTTGCTCTATTTTCTTTACAATAAGCTGAAAGGCCAGGGAATCATAAATTTAAAATTGGCCAGCGCCCATTGAAGATCCCTCCAAAACCAGAATAAGGCATCTTTACAATGGTAAGTTAATAGAAAGACACAAAATTTACCAAAATTTGCCCTTCAGGGCACCTGATACACCTGTATGAAATCAAAAGATGATGTGATGCATGTTCCCTGAAACCAGAAGTAGTGATAGGGATGTACTTTATGTAAGCAGGATGCACAGACTGAGGAATCCGTTCCCACTCGTTACTTTATGTAGCTTAACCAGACCTGTTTGTTTGGCTTGCAGGCTGTATTGTAAACTTTTTGATTTAGTTATGGATATTTTAAAATCATGATGTTTCACGTGGAAAGCTAGACTTTTGGCTTCTCTTTGAAATATGAGAAGACCTGACCACCGTGGGTGGGACTGTTGGCTGGAGCCAGCAGTTAGGTGTGGGGGTGACAATCTCACCTCCCCTGCTGTCCCCCCCCCACCTCTGCCTTCACTGTGTTAAGGCACTTGTACACCCCACACGAGTTTTCTACTGTTGGTCCAGACAAACCGCTGCACCCAGCGCTCAGTCTCATTATAAGGATTATTAAAGTCATAAATGACTTAGACATGCTAGGGTACATATGATATGTTAAAACCTCAAATCTTGATTTCCAGAAATTCATTTGGGCAGATTCAACCAATCAGAAACTGACCCTGTACACTTCGTGAAGACTAGCTCTACGCAATGGCTCAGTTCGCTCTTTCTGTGTTTCCCTAAGGTGCAGTGAGTGAGACATTGGAGAGTGTGCGGTCTCAGGAATTTGGATCTCCACTAGTTACTTGTTATGCAGTGTTAGGCAATTTATTTACTGTCTCTGAGCTTGTTTCCTCAAACACAGATAGTTATTAAATCCTGCTACCTCCTTAGATTATTATAAATATTAAATTATTACAAGTAAAAGCCTAATCTGGCTCACAGTAACCACCCAAAATAATTGTTTTCCTTGAAACTTTGGTATGTAGGAAACTTACTGGGATACTTGCTTAAAATGCTAGTTTCTGGGTCCCTCAGGATTTTGATTCAGGAAGTCCCAAATGGGGCCCGAAGGTTGACATTTTAACATCTAATTCTGAGGCAGGAATTCTCAGACCACACTGTGACAGTGCCCGTCCTGGACTGGCCATAGTCATTCAAGCGGATGAGACGGAGAACAAGGAAGGAAGCCCCAGCTGATTCCCTGGCTGGTCTTGGCCAGCATGCTGATCTGCAGGCTTGATCGGACACCCTGCCTGGATTCCAACTGCCTACTCTCTCAGTTCCCAGACACTCACTGCACGCCTACTGGAAATGCACTGAAGTAGGCACCCGGCTCCGAAGGTAGGTAAAGTAGTTGCTGTCCTCAGCGAGCTCAGGAGCATTTGGCTCCAGTCCCTGCTTTTTCCTACCACCCATCCATCATTCAGCACCATCCACTGCCAATGCTGTCTTCTTCCCAAAGACGCTCCTAGATTCCATCACCTTGATTCCATCACCGTCCCTCCTCCTCACCTAGCGCCAGGCATTCTCCTGCCATGTTAGAGTCTTGGATAACAGTTGCTTCGGCATTACTTGTGGACACTTAGCATAGTACTGTTTAGGTGCTTGTTACATATTTGTGAAATTTTATTTCCTTGGACAAGTCTGTCTTCTGAAACTTAGCTTCTGTTCATTCAGTCATCAGATATTTATGGAGCACCTTCTAGAAGCCAGCCACTGTTCCAGAAGCTGAGAATGTGATAGTGGACAAAATTAAAATCTCTGCCCACACAGAGCTTTTAGTTGGGGAAGTCAGGCCGTACTGGCAAACTATTTTGGATTCTTGTCTGTTCGTTGTTACCTGTACCGTGACCTCTGCTGTGGTCTTGTTTGCTCTCTGACTCCTGTGCTGTTTTCCTGCCAGATGGACTTCTTTCTTAACCCTGGTCTCTACAGCCCCCACTCAGGTGGTGATTTTATCTATAAAAGAGTTCTTTTGTAAGCCCAAGGACTCTTCATTTATCCTACAGCATTTTGATTCAAAGCATCTGTGTTTCTTCCAAGCTTGCACCAAGATCAGCCACTCATTTTTAAAACCAGAAGCTTCCATAAGGGTTAAATTTTTTTTTTTTTTTTTTTTTTTAGACAGAGTCTCTGTCTGTTGCCTGGGCTAGAGTGCCCTGGCGTCAGCCTAGCTCACAGCAACCTCAAACTCCTGGGCTCAAGCAATCCTTCTGCCTCAGCCTCCCGAATAGCTGGGACTACAGGTATGCGCCACCATGCCTAGCTAATTTTTTCTATATATTTTTAGCTGTCCAGCTAATTTCTTTCTATTTTTAGTAGAGACAGGGTCTCTCTCTTGCTGGTCTTGAACTCCTGACCTCAAGCGATCCTCCCACCTCGGCCTCCCAGAGTGCTGGGATTACTTATAGATATGAGCCACCCCATCTGGGCTAAAGACTGTAATACTTTAGAGTTGCAGAATTTAACACTGGAAGCCAAGCTGCAAACTCTTCAACAAACTGAATGGTTATCATTTCAGAAGCCACATGGATCAGTTTGTAAAACCTGATTTGGCCTTTTTGTTTTTTTTTTTTAAGACAGAGTCTTGCTCTATTTCCCCAGCTAAAATTCAGCGGCATCATCACAGCTCACTGCAACCTCAAACTCCTGGGCTCAAGTGATTGATTCTTCGCCTCAGCCTCCTGAGTAGCTGGGACTACAGGCGTGTACTACCACACCCGGATAATTTTTCTATTTTTTGAAGAGACATGGTCTCACTCTTGCTCAGGCTGGTCTCAAACTCCTGGCCTCAAGCAATCCTACCGCCCCGGCCTCCTAGAGTGCTAGGATTACAGGCGTAGGATTAGAGGCTAACTTCTAAAAATGCAATTTGTATTATATATTCTCTTCTTACAGAATATTGTGGAGGAAGTTTGCTGAAGCCAAGAGGCTCTCCTGTCCCATTTTTTGTTGTTTTAATATTGGCTTTCATTTTTAAGCTATTATGCAAAATCTGAAAATAACTGACTATTTTGTATTTATATTCCATAACTTATTTTAAGTAGTACCATTAATAATTTATCAGTAAAAGATAATCTTACCTTTATGTGATTTTTTTAGGTTTTGCTGCATTCCTTTTGAATTCTTTGTATTTTTCTAGCTCTAATTCTTGTTCTAGATAACTACAGATCCAATTTTATAATAAAAATTATAGGGAGTTTCAGTATATCAAATATCCTACAAAGTGAGTTATATTTGAAAATTCAAGTAAAGAAGTATAATTTTAATTTCTACTCCAAAGTGGCAACTTTTTGTGAAAATTCCCCAAAATGTATTATTTTTGTCCTTTTGTGTGGGTATATTTGCATATCTGACCTCTATCCATTATCGTCTTTGGCTCTCAGTTGCATACATTTTGTCATTTCCCATCTCTGAATTACTTCCTGTTGAGAATATGAACTGGATTAATGGAAATTCTTCAAGAAAAAAATTCAAACACCAGGGATCTCACTTTGTGTTGTGAAATGCAAAATGTGGATTTTATTTGGACATAAATCAGTCTTCAGTCAGGCAACAGGTGAATAGGCAGATAGGATAACAATATGTTGGATCATGGATGATCACTCTAACCAGTGGGCAAGTTGATGTGCTGAGCACAAGTTCAAACTGCCATATGAGGACTTATTTTGAATCTGTATATATGCAGCCATTGAAAGTGGCCATAAATAGATGGAACTATCCATCAGACCAGTTGCAGTTTTAAAACCATAAAATCTGGCTACTCTGATAGGATAAAAATTTAGACATCTGGGCTGGGCATGATGACTCACACCTGTAATCCCAACATTCTGGGAGGCCTAGGTGGGCGGATAGCTTTAGGTCAGAGAGTTCGAGACCAGCCTGAGCAAGAGCGTGACCCATATCTACAAAAAATAGAAAAATTAGTCAGTCATGGTGGCGTGCGCCTGTTGTCCCAGCTACTCAGAAGGCTGAGGCAGGAGGATCGCCTGGGCCCAGGAGTTGGAGGTTGCAGTGAGCTATGATGAGGCCACTGCACTCCAGCCTGGGAGACAGCAAGACTGTCTCAAAAAAACAAAACAACAACAACAACAAAAAACCTAAGAATTCAGACATCAGGATATTGACAAACAGTCCTACCAGAACCCAAGGTTTACTTAGAGAGAAATTATAAGCTCTATTCCCATCCCTTGCTATTTTTTTTTTTTTTTTTTTTTTTTTTTTTTGGTGGATGGAGAGGAGAGGAGGGGTAAGGGTGACAAATTTGAACCTGAGCCTACATAAAGCCACAGTAGTTGGTCGAATAGAACTTGTGGGAATTCATTTTTGTTTTAACTGATGTTTCCCACTGAACTGACATTTAGAGATTGAAATACCTGGAATGCACACCACAACTGAGGTGTTTTCCTGTTAGGTTGAAAGGGAAGATGACAGAGGTGAGGTGCCTTGGAGGGGCTCAGGTGGCATTGGTAAAGAGAATGAAACAAATGCAAATTTCACAGACAAAAAAAGTAGCTTTGCCAACTCTAGTTTTTGCTGGGCTGCTCTAAAATGCCTCTTTTATCATGCTTAGGATCTCATCCTTCCTGACGGTTCCATATTCTCCATCCCCTCCCCCATGTCTCTCCAGTAAGATCTTTGACAACCTGGCTGGGACCACTGCACACCCCTGTTTTAGTAACTGGTGTTAAGATTTCTTTCCTGGAGTACATATACATGTAGGTTTGTTCGCTCTCCTGATTTTACGAAATTATTTTAGAAATTGAGCTGCTAAAGGTTGCGTTTGAACCTCAAATGTGTTTGAACACATTTTTTTGAACAAGAACTTTAATTAAGGGACCAAAAAGCCCAAGCTGATGCCTTTCAGTAACTGAAGCCAGTGTCTATAATTTTTCATATCTCAAATCTTTAGAAACTATTACCAGCTGTTTTTTTTTTTTTTTACCTTCAACTTGTAAAGAAAGTTTGCCTTCTTCATAAGGTCTCTTTTTAGTTCCAGTAGGAGCAGCGCTTGTGATTATCAGCGCTTGTGATAGCAGCGCTTGTGTTAGAGGAAGCCCTCATATCTCAGCAACAAGAAATCACCGTGTTGCCAAGAGTGCTCGGGATTTGCTTCTCTAATCCTTGTCATAGCCAGTCTTCTGGGAAGACATGTTTTCATTTCGTTACCCTATTAGGTGCCTAAGAGTTTAATAATCAATTTATGATTACTAAACTTTTGACTATCTTAGAATTTTTTTTTTTTTTTTGGAGACAGGGTCTCACTCTGTCCCCCACGCTGGAGTGCACTGGCGTCATCATCATCATAGCTCACTGCAACCTCAAAACTCCAACAATCCTCTGAATTTTTTTTTTTTTTTGAGACAGGGTCTCACTCTGTCCCCCACGCTGGAGTGCACTGGCGTCATCATCATCATAGCTCACTGCAACCTCAAAACTCCAACAATCCTCCTGCCTCAGCCTCCCGAGTAGCTGGGACTACAGGCATGTGCCACCATGCCCGGCTAAGACTAGCTTAGAAATTAATTTGCTCTATCAAGTGGCTAGAGAAACCTACACATGACACCATGCACTCATACATAAGATATAAGTGACACATGCTGAATAGGGAAAGCCAGTCCCTCCTCCTGTTAGTCTGAGGAATGTGATTAAGTAGTTTTGTTTTTGTTTTGGAAAGTGACGGCTACTGGTGAGGGCAGATTTCTGCAGAATCTGCCAGCAGGCTCAGAGAAGAGTCATCCAGCCAGCTGGAGAAGGAGTGAGGAAAAGATCAGGATAAGTAAGGGCGCTAGGATTGCTTCACATGCAAAGGGGCAAGGAGAATTTTTATGTCCCAACAGGAGTAGAAAAACCTGAGGGGATTCCAGCTAACTTTGAAGATTATTGTTTTGATTCAAAGAAAATACAAGTTTCAACCACAGCTGAACATAAAAAGGGGAAACTTTTAATCTAGAAGCAGTGATTGCCATGAGTTGATTAATAACATACACTGGGCTAAAGGTGGGATTTGAAACTGCTAGAGTGTGGAAGATGGTCATTAAATTGCCTGTTGTAGTCCCTTCATTCTCTATCTAACAGTTTTCTACAATACAAGCATCTGTGTAAAGACTGACAAAGTGAGCCGGGCACGGTGGCTCACGCCTGTAATCCTAGCACTCTGGGAGGCCAAGGCAGGCAGATTGCTCAAGGTCAGGAGTTCAAGACCAGCCTGAGCAAAAGCGAGACCCCGTCTCTACTATAAATAGAAAGAAATTAATTGGCCAACTAAAAATATATAGAAAAAATTAGCCGGGCATGGTGGCGCATGCTTGTAGTCCCAGCTACTTGGGAGGCTGAGGCAGAAGGATTGCTTGAGCCCAGGAGTCTGAGGTTGCTGTGAGCTAGGCTGATGCCACGGCACTCTACAGCCCGGGCAACAGAGTGAGACTCTGTCTCA